>SJYW01003154.1:1170063-1194055 GCA_006410735.1 Raphicerus campestris | reverse complement strand
GGATTTGTGTGGAAATGAGGAGTAGTGCAGAGAGTACGAGCCTCCCAGGTGGTGCAATGTTAAAGAATCCACCTGCGAATGTGGTAGACAGAAGACACTCGGGTTTGATCCTTGGGTTGGATATTCTATCCCTGGAACAGAAAATGGAAACCAATTCTTTTTTTTTTTTTTTTAAACAAATAAGGGGTAATCTTACAGAACACGATGTTGGAAGGGACAGCTGCGGAAATAATTGTCTTGGCATTCCCTTCATGGCAGCAAGGTGGCTTCCCTAGATCCGGACATCACACCCACATTTGCAGTAGGAAGATGGGGTATAGACATAAAACCTTTCCCAGAAGCCTCTCTATTGGCTTTGCTTAATTTGCACTATCTGGCTCTGGCCATAGCTGGGCCATGTCAGTTCAGTTCAGTTCAGTCGCTCAGTCATGTCCGACTCTTTGCGACCCCATGAATCGCAGCACACCAGGCCTCCCTGTCCATCACCAACTCCCAGAGTTCACTCAAACTCACATCCATTGAGTTGGTGATGCCATCCAGCCATCTCATCCTCTGTTGTCCCCTTCTCCTCCTGCCCCCAACCCCTCCCAGCATCAGAGTCTTTTCCAATGAGTCAACTCTTCACATGAGGTGGCCAAAGTACTGGAGTTTCAGCTTTAGCATCATTCCTTCCAAAGAACATCCAGGGCTGATCTCCTTCAGAATAGACTGGTTGGATCTCCTTGCAGTCTGGAGAAGAAGCATCAATTCTTTGGCGTTCAGCTTTCTTCACAGTCCAAATCTTGCATCCATACATGACCACTGGAAAAACCATAGCCTTGACTAGATGGACCTTTGTTGGCAAAGTAACGTCTCTGCTTTTGAGTATGCTGTCTAGGATGGTCATAACTTTTCTTCCAAGGAGTAAGCGTGTTTTAATTTCATGGCTGCAGTCACCATCTGCAGTGATTTTGGAGCCCTGAAAGATAAAGTCTGACACTGTTTCCACTGTTTCATCATATTTCCCATGAAGTGATGGGACCAGATGCCATGATCTTTGTTTTCTGAATGTTGAGCTTTAAGTCAACTTTTTGACTCTCCTCTTTCATTTTCATCAAGAGGCTTTTTAGTTCCTCTTCACTTTTTGCCATAAGGGTGGTGTCATCTGCATATCTGAGGTTATTGTTATTCCTCCCGGCAATCTTGATTCCAGCTTGTGTTTCTTCCAATCCCAGCATTTCTCATGATGTACTCTGCATAGAAGTTAAATAAGCAAGGTGACAATATACAGCCTTGACGTACTCCTTTTCCTATTTGGAACCAGTCTGTTGTTCCATGTCCAGGTCTAACTGTTGCTTTCTGACCCGCATACAGATTTCTCAAGAGGCAAGTCAAGTGGTCTGGTATTCCCATCTCTTTCAGAATTTTCCACAGTTTCTTGTGATCTACACAGTCAAAGGCTTTGGCATAGTCAATAAAGCAGAAATAGATGTTTTTCTGGAGCTCTTACTTTTTCAATGATCCGGTGGATGCTGGCAATTTGATCTCTGGTTCCTCTGCCTTGTAGTAGCTCCTAGTAGCAAGGGAAGCTGGGAAAGTGAGCAACAGGAACATCATGATGGGCTGGGACCTATTCTGATTCATCATCTGGATCTGGACATGCTGATGCTCTAAACAACATCAGGTTCGGAGCAGGGGCTGGAGACTGGTCAGCAACGTTATCTGCCACAGACTGGATTCTGCCTTCCACTTGGGTCCCCTCAGTGCTTGAGGATCTAGCCAAGGAACCCAGGAGTGAGTGGCCCAGTGCTTGATTCCCAGGAGAGGAACTGAGAGTCCAGAGCTGGGGGCTCTACACACCCAGGGGCCCAGGTAATTCTCTGGAGGGTTAGGATTCCTGAGTCCAAGTAGCTTAAGGACCCTCTATCCTCATTCAGTTCAGCTACACAGGGCCCATGGAGGCTCAGCCATTGAGGCCTCTCTGGCCCTTACTTGGTGCCCCCAATCCTGGACTGTACAACACACCTCCCAGGGGCTTGAGATGCATTCAGCACCAGTCATCATTGAATCCTGGGCTTGCTCATCTCTCACAGGCCTTGCCAGGGACTGCCCCCCCAACATGCACACAAAACCTGCCATGGGCCCTCAAGGCTGCCTGAGAGGCTAAGGACAACCAGAGAGCCTCAGCCCAGTCTTCGCCCAAAGGTTCAGGCTTCATCAGGCCACCAGCTGTGGGCACCAGGGAATATCCGGGTAGAAGAGACAATGGAGGGAGTGAAGGGGCCATGGAGATTAATGACATTAAGTTTCCCCTCAAAGACGCCATAGCTAAGGTGACCTGCTCCAGCAGCTTCAGGGTCTCCAGGCCGCCCAGCTTGCACTCAACAATGTAGACCATGGTGCTGTGCTCAGGCCACCAGATGAGGGCAGATGTGTCCATGAAGTGGGAGCCACTGGCCCAGGGGGCCATCTTCAAAGCCACTTGGCCTTTGATGCAGAAGCCAGCTTCCCTGGTGGTAAAACAGAACTGTACCAGCCTTGTGTGGTTGTGAGGTTGTGGCTCCAAAGTATGAATTGGCTGATACAGGGTAGGCCAGCTATGTAGACCTCGTAGGTCTGGGGGAAGGTTTTCAGAAACTTCAGCGGTGTCCTTGGGTTCAGATAGTTGTTGTCACCCATATGGCAGAACCATCTCAGCCCACTGGCCAAGAAATCATCAAATTCGGAGGCCATCTTGCAGGACGGGCAGGGTGGCTGTGCTCCGCAGAGCAGTTGGTGACCACAAGGTGGGACCCCAGTCTTTCCTGGAGGCCTTCATCTGGGCTGTCAGTGAAGATGAATGTCTGTTCCCTGGTCCTGGAGACCCACGTGTTGAGCAGCAGCTCCTGGCGGGAGTGGTGGAAGGCCTGAGTCATCTTGACTGTGATGAAGACATCGTGGAGCTGCAGCTCGGAGGGCTGAGGGCTTGGCGGGCTCAGCTCAGGGGTGTCGGGCACACTCTGTGGGGACGGGCTTGAGTGGTACCATAGGGAGAGGAGCCCATGCACAGAAGGATGAGGAGGACTCTGGCCAGGCCCCAGAGGAGCTGCACTGCATCAGCCCTAGGGACCCAGATTGCTCAGCATCCAAATCCCAACCAGATGGGGAAGGGAGGCTGGTCAAGTGGGAGCCCCAGCAAAGGCGAAGGGCTGGCAGGCATGGCTGGTGGGCCAGGAGGGGAGAGGTGGGAGTTGGAGCTCAGGACCTGCAGGCCGAGCCACCGTAGCCCCGCCACTGCCAGCCCTCCACCTGCTTCACAACCAACTCTTGTATTCTTACTTGGAAAACTCCATGGACAGAAAGGCCTGGCAGACTACAGTCCATGTGGTGGAAAAGAGTGAGGCACAACTGGGTAACTGACATGAAATGAAGAAGAAGCAGAGAGCAAGCACAGACAGTGCACATAAAAAGCACTTTATTTTGCTAGAAACTGAGATGATCATTTAAGCTATGGCTATAGGAAAAAAAAAATGGGTTGAGAGAAAATGATTCTAGAACTTTGGCCTGTTGAAGTAGCCCTTTCAAATAATCAAGTTCATATGGCCTTGATATCTGCTTACTCATCATGGCTTCACCAAGAATGAGCAGATAAGGTAGTTACACACAAACCTCAGGGGGTAAAGAATTGCCTGCAATGCAGGAGGCACAGGTGACACAGTTTTAATCCCTCGGTTGGGAAGATACTCTGGAGGAGGAAAATGGCAACCCACTCCAGTATTCTTGCCTGGAGAATCCCATGGACAAGGGAGCCTGGCGGGCTACAGTCCATGGTTTCTGAAAAGAGTCAGATACTACTGAAGTGACTGAGCACACACACACACAGACACAAACCTGATTCCAGTTCCTTGTGACTAGAATTCAACCTCCAGGCTTAGCTCCTCTTAGGAAATGGAACATGAGGATAGTTTTCTTGACTCTGCTTAACTCTTATTGATACTTTATAGAATTAGAAACCAGAATCTAATAAGACTCATTATTGAATATTTTGTGTAATACTGAACCATTGTTTCAACAAGACCATCACTGCCCCCCACCCCAAACCCAGGAGCATCATTTTTGTTGGCCAGGAGCCAATTTGGTTTTTATCTGAATGAAATTGGAGCCAAACTGGTCGTTCATTCTCATCAGTGTTTCAAAGGCCTTGGTTCACATCATGTCTCACATTGCCTACTGCTCCACTCTCATTTCCCATACTTTCTGCCTGTACATGTGCGATGGAGTCTGCCCAGTCAGAAAAAGCAGACGAAAATCTCCTTTCCACTTGAACACAGTCACCTGCAATTCTCAAATCACCAGTTTTGTAAAAGGCAAGAAAATGCTATTTTATGGGATTTTGGCAGTTCAGAGGAGAACATCTGCTTCCCCAAAATGTCTACTGTGGAATCTTTCATTCCTTTAGTAGGAGGAAATGGATAATACAAATATTAAAAAGGTACTTGTCTCTTTAGAGATACATACTGAAATATTTTCAGATGAAATAGTCTAATTTATGGGATTTATTTCAAAATAATCTTGAAATAAAAGAATGTGGAACTTCAGGAAAAAACTGTAGGAAGACTGGCCATGTACTGATATTAGATGGATCAAAATTTTGGATAAATCAGTTTAATTATTCTATTATCTCTACATTTGTAGAAATATTTAAATATGTCTATTTGTATTTATAGATATTTAAATAAATATTTAAATATTTCATAATAAAATTTAAAATATTAGATATTTAAATAAATATTTAAATATTTCATAATAAAAATTTTAAAAAATTAAATATTTAAAGTATTCTGGTAGAGTGGGAAGCCAGGCTACTGGCTTAATGACTTAAAATTACACAAAAGTTGATTTGACAAGATGTGTATAAGAGACAGGGGCTGGCAGGCATGGCTGGTGGGCCAGGAGGGGAGAGGTGGGAGTTGGAGCTCAGGACCTGCAGGCCGAGCCACCGTAGCCCCGCCACTGCCAGCCCTCCACCTGCTTCACAACCAACTCTTGTATTCTTACTTGGAAAACTCCATGGACAGAAAGGCCTGGCAGACTACAGTCCATGTGGTGGAAAAGAGTGAGGCACAACTGGGTAACTGACATGAAATGANACAATAATACCATCAGCCTTCCAACCCATCAGAAGCATCATGAGTAAACTGATTAATCAGCACATTTCCCCTCACATTCTGCCCAGTAATATGTTGAGAAGAATTCTGAGACAGCCTTCAGGGAGTCACTACATGAACTGACTACCGCTGACAAATAGGATGATAACCAGTTGTTTTCCCTACTATAAGATGTAAATACCTGGGACGATGGTGCTGAGTGCCTAAGAAAGGTGGAAGAGAAAAATGGAAACATGAAAAAAAATAGTATTTACAAAGGAAGGGCCTGATATCACTAAAGAGAAACTAGAGGCAGTATTCTTAAAAATAACTCCAAGGATTAGCATATTCAAAGCGTTTTAGGGTCTTAGGACATACTGACCCTCACTGTGCCTAAAAGGCTGGGGGTCAGTTAACAGTTTAATTCTTCATGGTTGACATCTTAGCCTTTTTGTTCTCTTTTTTCTGCATAATTTATAGTATTCTCAACTATTTTGATGTGTTATTTTTGATGAATTTGGAGAGAAGAGATAAGTAGGGAAAAGTAAATAAATTGTTATGGGGCTCTGATTATATGTTAGGCACAAATTTTGGAATTATATATGTAACACACACACATATATATATATAACATTCCATCTAATTAAAATATAGAGCATCTTAGAATCACAGAGCTTTTCAAGTTGTGTGGACTGAATCTTCATTTATTTGGCTTTTACTCCAGCTAATTCAGTTTAAATATATACTGACAAAAATGAAGAACTCAATGTAGGCTATATACTTTTCTCCATCTAACTTATAGAAATCTAACCGCCTTATAGCATAACTTCATAGCAATATTTAATGAAATGATAATCTGCCTCCAGAAACCTTGAAGAATAACATAGATTTCAAGTGCCATAAGTGTCATTCAGGGCAACCTACAATACAGAAAACAGATATATATATATGATTTCTCTATAAATGCATCTTCTTCTTTGAAAAACTGTATTTCTCTCCCTAACTCCCTTATTCCCTACTTCCATTCTTCCTGTCTCAACATTGCTTTTCTGTCCACTTTTTCCAACTCCACTCTGTACCTTCACAGGCTGAGTTTTCACACATGGCTTCCCTTGCTGGGAACAGCCCTTTGGAAATCTGGTCTTATCATCATGTTAGTTTTTATCATGAGTCAACAGCACTGTAATTTTGATGGGGAACATTCCAAACTTGATAGAAATGTAGCTTTCTTGTTTCAGAAGTGTTGCTATTATTTCTATTTTCCAAAGTCACGAAGAGTTAGTGACTGGTGCCTTCTTTCTAGAAGCTAGAGCAATGAAGAGGTGTATGGGAAGGCTGAAACTTCTTGCCACATGTGGTTGCAGGAGAGAGGTATAGAAGTGAATGGAGCCAGCCTGCATCTGCTGCTCAAAGCTAAAGTCTAAATCTGATCAAGGGTATGTACCAACATCTAGGCTGGACATCAAGCAAAATGTGTTGTTTACTTAAGCAGGGCTGGGGCAGTTTAAAAAGTAAAAGGCAAATTAAAACGTTGTATTCAAGGATATGGAGAAAGAGTTGCAACATATTCCCTAAAACGAGAAAGCCACAGAAAACAGGTAAGGCAATAATAATCATTTTGGAGGTGGTAGTATCTAGCTTCGAGGCAAGGGTTTTTTTCTTTTTTTTTTTTTTATGTGTGTGTGTGTATGTTTGTGTGTGTGTGTGTGTGTGTGTGTGTGTGTGTGTTAGTAGTATGCTACAGATGACTATATTAATCTAGGATCTAAAACCATACTTACCATGTATTGGACCTAGGGGCTTGGCCCTACATTTTTCCCCTTAATTTTCTAGGACATTTCAGATTAGGAATGGCTCCTTTGGTATCAANACTATATTAATCTAGGATCTAAAACCATACTTACCATGTATTGGACCTAGGGGCTTGGCCCTACATTTTTCCCCTTAATTTTCTAGGACATTTCAGATTAGGAATGGCTCCTTTGGTATCAACATGTCAACATTCTGTTTCTCCAAGCACCAAGAATTAGTGACTGCACCCGTGAGAAAGAATGGTTGTCAATTTTAAGAGCAATTGAGAATACTATGCAACATTTTATTGAATATTTTGTGAATCATGGGTGAGTGATTGTATTTATGATATTTTAAGATCTGGTTTTCATTCCAGTCCCAAAGAAAGGCAGTGCCAAAGAATGCTAAAACTATTGCACAATTGCGCTCATCTCACATGCTAGTAAAGTAATGCTCAAAATTCTCCAAGCCAGGCTTCAGCAATACATTAAAAGTGACCTTCCAGATGTTCAAGCTGGTTTTAGAAAAGGCAGAGGAACCAGAGATCCAATTGCCAACATCCACTGGATCATGGAAAAAATAAGAGNACTCTGGCCACCTCGTGCGAAAAGTTGACTCATTGGAAAAGACTGTGATGCTGGGAGGGATTGGGAGCAGGAGAAGAAGCGGACGACAGAGGATGAGATGGCTGGATGGTATCACTGACTCGATGGATGTGAGTTTGAGTGAACTCTGGGAGTTGGTGATGGACAGGGAGGCCTGGTGTGCTGCAATACATGGGGTCGCAAAGAGTCAGATACGATTGAGCGACTGAACTGAAATGAAGATCTTAAAATGTCGTTAAGAAGGTCTGTTGCAGCTTTTTTTATGTATAGAGCTGATTGATTAACTAGTACTGGGAGCATTTACAGTAGGCTATTTCAACTAAGACTTTTAATTATGAGGTTTTAATTGAACGACAATAATTTTCCCTGTGATATTCGGTTCTAGTACCCCTATTTTCATGCTGATGTGCCTTTCAGAAATAATGCAAGATTTCATAAGTTTAAGTTAGCTGTCCTTTGCTTGCCATTTGGTTTTCTAAGAGTGCTGATAGTTAAAATTTTATACTGATGTGTTCAAAAGCCTGATTCAAATATATAATTGCAATATATAACACCACTTAAAATAAGTACAACTTCTTTTGCTGCTTATATACCAGGGTTACTAATAGTAATATTTATACTAAAAATCTTAAATTTCAACCTGGAGTTTCTGGAAGCAGACATAAGATAAAATTTAACACTTTTATTGGTGCTCAATACGTATGGAAGGAAGGGAGGAGGTAGTGTTGGTTAGAGGAAGGAGGAAAGCTATGACACCAAGCCTCACTCACCCTGGCAGTGACTTACAAAATGACTATTGCCCAACTGGTGTCTTGGTGCTGTGCTGATAAATATTTAATAGCTAGCTCTCTGGAAGGGGGGCGGGACAGGAATCCCAATTTGGATTTGTAGTATTTGCCAATTTCCATCACTTAAATTCCTCTACCATGGCTGACTTGAAACTACAAAAGTGATGCTGTTGAGTGGGTAATAAAGAGAAAATGCATACACACAATTCCTGTAAGACAGTGTCAGCTAATCACTAGCCGCATCAGACCCCCATAGCCAGAATTCTGTTCCTCTGCTTTGCAAAGTCTCTGGATATGGGCTGCTCTTCGAAGGTCATGATTTTGGGCAAACCCATTTTCAACAATTAAGGCAGAAGGAATCTTTGATTGCATTCCATGCAGAGTGGTATTAGGTTCTTCCTTGCAAAAGACTATGGATAATTCATCTCTCTCTACTATGTTCCATTGTTTATGTAACTCAGATCCACTTTTCCATACAGTAGTACTTTATCATGTAATTCAGTGGACACTTACTGTGTCCCCTAAAGAAGTGTGCCACTTTTGAAAACCAGGACCTATAACCCAGAGTACTAGATACAGGAAACACAAAATCCAGCGAATCATTCTTTGTGATGATAAGACCACCGATGCCTCCACCTCTTGATTCCTGGAACTATACCTTTTTTTCTTACTGGGGGCACAGTGTATACATTTTTCCAGTTGATGGCAACACATCCTCTAGCAGAGGGGTTGGCAAACTTTTTCTGTGAAGAGCCAGATAGTAATTATTCTAGAATTTGTGGGCCATATGGTTTCAGTGACAACAACTCAAGTCTGCCCTTGTAGTGCAAAAGCAGCCATAGACAATATGTGTATGAATAAGAATGGCCATGTTCCAATAAAACTTATTTTTACAAAAACAGGTGGCAGACTGAATTTTCCAACCCTTTCTTAAAATTATAGCCTCTCTGCTGGAGCTTGAGTTGTAACTGTGCCTCCGTATGGCATCCCAGCATTCTATGAGGCCAGCTGCTTCTGCCATTATAGTATGTCAGATGACCATTGGATCCTGCTTTGTGCCCTCACTGAGGACCCTGTGAACTGGGCCCCAGCCTTAGCCACTCTGTGAGATAGTGGTGATGGCTGAGGCTTTGTAAAGAAGAAAGGGCAACCCATATGGCAAGTGGATCACTGTGAAGATAAACTGCTGGCCCTTTTGGGATATAGGTGACCCAATGTGGTCTACTTGTCATCAAGTGGCCATATGGTATTTTAGAGAAAGTGTGCCATGAGGGTGTCAAGTACTGGTCTTGGTTGCTTCCATTTAAACTTCCAATGGCAGCAATAGTTATATCATGCACTTGAGTCCATGCATAGCCTCCATCTCTATCAACATGGACACTTTGTTCATTTGTCCATTATATAAAGTCATTTGATATACTTATTTGTCTGGATCCCTGGTGGCTCAGCTGGTAAAGAATCTACCTGCAATGTGAGAGACCTGGATTTGATTCCTAGGTTGGGAAGATCCCATGGAGAAAGGAAAGGCTACTCACTCCAGTATTCTGGCCTGGAGAGTTCCACAGACTGTGTAGTCCATGGAGCTGCAAAGAGTTGGACACAACTGAGTGACTTCCACTTTCTTCCTTTCTTTTATTTAATACTTATGTGGGGAATGCTTTTTGGTGGATGTTATCTTGTATTTGAAAGACATTCAAACTTTATACCCACTCCAATATCTTCTTTTATGTGTCTGTACCCAAGATTGACTTGTCCCCAGTATTTCAATCTGTTTCCTTCTAGGCTCCTTGCCATCTGGTCAGTTATTTACCATCGCCCATGAAGTCTAATGTGGGGTCACCTGTCCTTCAGCACAAAGTGCATGAACAGGAGGACTGTCCCAAGTTAGGAACTTTCCTTCCTCCTTCATGAATCTCCACAGAGCTCTAGATGCAAGCCAAGGAAGGGTACAACAATGATGGATAGTATGGGAAATTTTGGCTGTTATTTATGAAGCTTCCTTCTGCCTTCTGATCCTACTTGATCTCAGTCTCAGAAGCGACACTTAATCCCACAGTGGATGACCACAGGGTCACTAACCTCTAAACGTTGTGAGTCTGATGGGAGCCAGTTCATGATGGGAAGTTTCAGGTGCATGGTCATCTGTGTCTCATGGTCATGCCTATGCTCTACCAGGGCCAAGAAGCACAATAAGAGTTGTTTTTCAAAAGGAGTATAATTATCTTCAGCAGATGGCAAAGTCCCACTTCAGAATCTCAAGTGCTGCCATGTTATTCTCTCACAAACTCCATGTAGCATCTTTTCCCATCATTGACACTTCTGACACCAGAGGAGCACAGTCCAAGTGATACCTTGGACTATGTGACTACCAGTTGGTACCACAGCCTAGATCTTTTGGAAAGTCCTCTCTTACTTTGGGCCTAATCAAAGCTGATAGCCTCTTGCCTCTTTCTATATAAGGGGCAAAGCCATATTCCTAGGCGTAGAATATGCAGCTTCCAGGACATGTGATTTAGGCTTTATTCTTTGTGGTAAGAAGAGCAAGATACAATGATTGTCTTTACTTTGATGCAACTGTCCTGGTACAGCAATAACCACTGACCCACTATAGATTTTACAGATGTATTTGATCCCTGCATCTTCCTTTGCAAAGGTATGTACAATGCCTTTCTAAGGCCTCCAGTGCTCCAGTCAGTTCTTGCTTATTTGGCCCAATCAATGTAATGTTATCAATGTGATTTTTTTGTGGCATGTCGCCAGCTGTCTCTGAATTATATTATGATCTAGGGAAGGAGAGTTAATATAGCTCAAGAAGAGCTATAACTCTCCTTCTTCTCCCACCTTCAGTCTTTTCAACAATGTATAACACTGTTCATTCCATGTGAATGTAAACTATTTAAAATCTTTTTCTAGCTTGAGAAACAAAAGACTATATTCACCAAATTGATAGTTACATAAAATATATCCAAGTTTGCAATCTGCTCTAGCAGACTAAGTGATTTGTGACATATGATGGACATTAAGACACATTGCTTAGATTCCCCTTTAACCCACCTGGATCTGTGGTGGGCCTGATTTGGAGAGAGAAGGGACTCTGACTCAGATGAACTACATACTCGAGCTGACATACACTCACAGTACAGTAAGTCCTCTACATACAAATGAGGTCTATTCCTGGAGCACCTTCCTAAGTCTCCTATGTTTGTAAGTCCAACAAAGTTAGCCAGGTACACAACTAATGCAATCAGCTACATAATGCTGTAATAATTTTTCACACAAATTAATACATAAAAAGTAAACACAAGAAAGAAAGCATTTTAAATTTTACAGCATATACTTGAAAGTACAGTATTATAGTACAATAGCTGGCATACAGGGGCTGGTATCGAGTGAACAGGCAAGAAGAGCTACTGACTGGAGGAGAGAGAAGTGGAAGATAGTAGAGATGAAGGATCATCAGAAATAGGAGATGGAGGGCAAGCTGCAATTCCACTCACACCTGATGTTAATGGCACAGGTTCTGCTCTTTGCTGAATTCAATTCTATCTACCCCAACCCACTCCAGTATTCTTCCCTGGGAAATCCCAAGGATGGAGGTGCCTGGTTGCCTACAGTCCATGGGGTCAAAGAGTCAGATGTGACTGAAGAAACCGAGCACAATTCACCCTCTTCAAAAAACACTCCATGATGCATATTCACATCTTTTGAAAGTCTGCAACTTGAGTGTTCTTATGCAGGGGACTTACTGTATTCCTGGGGCTAGATTCTTGGCAGGTTAGGGCCAGAGTCCTCAAACACAAAATGTTATGGAAAAGAATTTATTTACCTAGGACCTTGCTTAACTTTTTGGCTACATGGTACAGCATGCAGAATCTTGGTTCCCCTACAAAGAATCAAACCAGTGCCCCCTGCAGTGGAAGTGTGGAATCTTAGCCACTGGATAATAACCAGGGAAGCGCCTGAAAGCTCTTTCTTGAACATATCAGTTCAATTTAGTCACTCAGTGGTGTTTGACTCTTTGCAACCCCATGACTGCAGCACACCAGGCTTCCCTGTCCTTCAGCAACCCCCAGTGCTTGATCAAATTCATGTCCATTGGGTCAGTGATGCCATCCAACCATCTCATCCTCTGTCATCCCCTTCTCCTCTCACCTTCAATCTTTGCAAGCATCAGGGTCTTTTCCAATGAGTCAGTTCTTCACATCAGGTGGCCTAAGTTTTGGAGTTTCAGCTTTAGCATCAGTCCTTCCAATGGATATTCATTACTGACTTCCTTTAGGATTGATTGGTTTGAAATCCTTATTGTCTAAAGGACTCAAGAGTCTTCTCCAACACCACAGTTCAAGAACATCAGTTCTTTAGCACTCAACTTTCTTTATGGTCGAGTTCTCACATCCATACATGACTACTGGAAAAACCATAGTTTGACTATATGGACCTATGTCAGGAAATTGATGTCTCTGCTTTTTGGTATACTGTCTAGGTTTGTCATAGCTTTTCTTCCAAGGAGCAAGTGTCTTTTAATTTCATGGCTGCAGTCACCATCTGCAGTGACTTTGAAGCCTAAGAAAATAAAGTCTCTCACTGTTTCTATTATTTCCCCATTTATTTGCCATGAAGTATTGGAACCAGATACCATGATTTTTGTTTTTTGAATGTTGAATTTTAAGCCAGCTTTTTCACTATCATCTTTCACTTTCATCAAGAGGCTCTTAGTTCCTCTTCATTTTCTGCCATAAGGGTGGGGTCATCTGCCTATCTGAGGTTATTGATGTTTCTCCCAGCAATCTTGATTCCAGCCTGTGCTTCATCCAGCCCAGCATTTCACATGATGTACTCAGCATATAAGTTAAATAAGCAGGGTGACAACATGGAGCCTTGACATACTTCCTTCCCAATTTGGAACCAGTCTGTTGTTCCATGTCTGGTTCTAACCACTGCTTCGTGACCTGCATACAGATTTCTCAGGAAGCAGGCCACATGGTGTGGTATTTCCATCTCTTTAAGAATTTTCCACAGTTCTTTAGTGACCCACATGGTCAATGACTTTAGCATAGTCAGTGAAGCAGAAATAGATGTTTTCCTGGAATTTTCTTGTATTTCCTATGATCCAGTGGATGTAAGCTATTTAATCCTGGTTCCTCTGCCTTTTCTAAATCCAGCTCGAACATCTGGAAGTTCAGTTCAGTTCAGTCGTTCAGTCATGTCTGACTCTTTGTGACCCCATGAATCGCAGCATGCCAGTCCTCCCTGTCCATCACCATCTCCTGGAGTTTACTCAGACTTACGTCCATTAAGTCAGTGATGCCATCCAGCCATCTCATCCTTGGTTGTCCCCTTCTCCTCCTGCTCCCAATCCCTCCCAGCATCACAGTCTTTTCCAATGAGTCAACTCTTCGCATGAGGTGGCCAAAGTACTGCAGTTTCAGCTTTAGCATCATTCCTTCCAAAGAACACCCAGGGCTGATCTCCTTCAGAATGAACTGGTTGGATCTCCTTGCAGTCCAAGGGACTCTCAAGAGTCTTCAACACCACAGTTCAAAAGCATCAATTCTTTGGTGCTCAGCCTTCTTCACAGTCCAACCTTCGCATCCATACATGACCACAGGAAAAACCATAGCCTTGAGTAGATGGAACTTATTCGGCAAAGTAATGTCTCTGGTTTGGAATATGCTATCTAGGTTGGTCCTAACTTTTCTTCCAAGTAGTAAGCATTTTTTAATTTCATGGCTGCAGTCATCATCTGCAGTGATCTTGGAGCCCCCCAAAATAAAGTCTGACACTGTTTTCGCTGTTTCCCCATCTATTTCCCATGAAGTGATAGGACCAGATGCCATGATCTTTGTTTTCTGAATGTTTAGCTTTAAGCCAACTTTTTCACTCTCCTTTTTTACTTTCATCAAAAGGGTTTTTAGTTCCTCTTCACTTTCTGCCATAAGGGTGGTATCATCTGCATATCTGAGGTTATTGATATTTCTCCCAGCAATCTTGATTCCAGCTTGTGTTTCTTCCAGTCCAGCATTTCTCATGATGTACTCTGCATAGAAGTTAAATAAGCAGGGTGACAATATACAGACTTGACATACTCCTTTTCCTATTTGGAACCAGTCTGTTGTTCCATGTCCAGTTCTAACTCTGGCTTCCTGACCTGCATACAGATTTCTCAAGAGGCAGGTTAGGTGGTCTTGTATTCCCATCTCTTTCAGGATTGTCCACAGTTTATTATGATCCACACAGTCAAAGGCTTTGGCATAGACAATAAAGCAGAAATAGATGTTTTTCTGGCACTCTCTTGCTTTTTCCATGATCCAGTGGATGTTGGCAATTGGATCTCTGGTTCCTCTGCCTTTTCTAAAACCAGCCTGAACATCAGGGAGTTCATGGTTCACATATTGCTGAAGCCTGGCTTGGAGAATTTTGAGCATTACTTACTAGCATGTGAGATGAGTGCAACTGTGTGGTAGTTTGAGCATTCTTTGGCATTNGTAATGTTATCAATGTGATTTTTTTGTGGCATGTTGCCAGCTGTCTCTGAATTATATTATGATCTAGGGAAGGAGAGTTAATATAGCTCAAGAAGAGCTATAACTCTCCTTCTTCTCCCACCTTCAGTCTTTTCAACAATGTATAACACTGTTCATTCCATGTGAATGTAAACTATTTAAAATCTTTTTCTAGCTTGAGAAACAAAAGACTATATTCACCAAATTGATAGTTACATAAAATATATCCAAGTTTGCAATCTGCTCTAGCAGACTAAGTGATTTGTGACATATGATGGACATTAAGACACATTGCTTAGATTCCCCTTTAACCCACCTGGATCTGTGGTGGGCCTGATTTGGAGAGAGAAGGGACTCTGACTCAGATGAACTACATACTCGAGCTGACATACACTCACAGTACAGTAAGTCCTCTACATACAAATGAGGTCTATTCCTGGAGCACCTTCCTAAGTCTCCTATGTTTGTAAGTCCAACAAAGTTAGCCAGGTACACAACTAATGCAATCAGCTACATAATGCTGTAATAATTTTTCACACAAATTAATACATAAAAAGTAAACACAAGAAAGAAAGCATTTTAAATTTTACAGCATATACTTGAAAGTACAGTATTATAGTACAATAGCTGGCATACAGGGGCTGGTATCGAGTGAACAGGCAAGAAGAGCTACTGACTGGAGGAGAGAGAAGTGGAAGATAGTAGAGATGAAGGATCATCAGAAATAGGAGATGGAGGGCAAGCTGCAATTCCACTCACACCTGATGTTAATGGCACAGGTTCTGCTCTTTGCTGAATTCAATTCTATCTACCCCAACCCACTCCAGTATTCTTCCCTGGGAAATCCCAAGGATGGAGGTGCCTGGTTGCCTACAGTCCATGGGGTCAAAGAGTCAGATGTGACTGAAGAAACCGAGCACAATTCACCCTCTTCAAAAAACACTCCATGATGCATATTCACATCTTTTGAAAGTCTGCAACTTGAGTGTTCTTATGCAGGGGACTTTCTGTATTCCTGGGGCTAGATTCTTGGCAGGTTAGGACCAGAGTCCTCAAACACAAAATGTTATGGAAAAGAATTTATTGACCTCGGACCTTGCTTAACTTTTTGGCTACATGGTACAGCATGCAGAATCTTGTTTCCCCTACAAAGAATCAAACCAGTGCCCCCTGCAGTGGAAGTGTGGAATCTTAGCCACTGGATAATAACCAGGGAAGCGCCTGAAAGCTCTTTCTTGAACATATCAGTTCAATTTAGTCACTCAGTGGTGTTTGACTCTTTGCAACCCCATGACTGCAGCACACCAGGCTTCCCTGTCCTTCAGCAACCCCCAGTGCTTGATCAAATTCATGTCCATTGGGTCAGTGATGCCATCCAACCATCTCATCCTCTGTCATCCCCTTCTCCTCTCACCTTCAATCTTTGCAAGCATCAGGGTCTTTTCCAATGAGTCAGTTCTTCACATCAGGTGGCCTAAGTTTTGGAGTTTCAGCTTTAGCATCAGTTCTTCCAATGGATATTCATTACTGACTTCCTTTAGGATTGATTGGTTTGAAATCCTTATTGTCTAAAGGACTCAAGAGTCTTCTCCAACACCACAGTTCAAGAACATCAGTTCTTTAGCACTCAACTTTCTTTATGGTCGAGTTCTCACATCCATACATGACTACTGGAAAAACCATAGTTTGACTATATGGACCTATGTCAGGAAATTGATGTCTCTGCTTTTTGGTATACTGTCTAGGTTTGTCATAGCTTTTCTTCCAAGGAGCAAGTGTCTTTTAATTTCATGGCTGCAGTCACCATCTGCAGTGACTTTGGAGCCTAAGAAAATAAAGTCTCTCACTGTTTCTATTATTTCCCCATTTATTTGCCATGAAGTATTGGAACCAGATACCATGATTTTTGTTTTTTGAATGTTGAATTTTAAGCCAGCTTTTTCACTATCATCTTTCACTTTCATCAAGAGGCTCTTAGTTCCTCTTCATTTTCTGCCATAAGGGTGGGGTCATCTGCCTATCTGAGGTTATTGATGTTTCTCCCAGCAATCTTGATTCCAGCCTGTGCTTCATCCAGCCCAGCATTTCACATGATGTACTCAGCATATAAGTTAAATAAGCAGGGTGACAACATGGAGCCTTGACATACTTCCTTCCCAATTTGGAACCAGTCTGTTGTTCCATGTCTGGTTCTAACCACTGCTTCGTGACCTGCATACAGATTTCTCAGGAAGCAGGCCACATGGTGTGGTATTTCCATCTCTTTAAGAATTTTCCACAGTTCTTTAGTGACCCACATGGTCAATGACTTTAGCATAGTCAGTGAAGCAGAAATAGATGTTTTCCTGGAATTTTCTTGTATTTCCTATGATCCAGTGGATGTAAGCTATTTAATCCTGGTTCCTCTGCCTTTTCTAAATCCAGCTCGAACATCTGGAAGTTCAGTTCAGTTCAGTCGTTCAGTCATGTCTGACTCTTTGTGACCCCATGAATCGCAGCATGCCAGTCCTCCCTGTCCATCACCATCTCCTGGAGTTTACTCAGACTTACGTCCATTAAGTCAGTGATGCCATCCAGCCATCTCATCCTTGGTTGTCCCCTTCTCCTCCTGCTCCCAATCCCTCCCAGCATCACAGTCTTTTCCAATGAGTCAACTCTTCGCATGAGGTGGCCAAAGTACTGCAGTTTCAGCTTTAGCATCATTCCTTCCAAAGAACACCCAGGGCTGATCTCCTTCAGAATGAACTGGTTGGATCTCCTTGCAGTCCAAGGGACTCTCAAGAGTCTTCAACACCACAGTTCAAAAGCATCAATTCTTTGGTGCTCAGCCTTCTTCACAGTCCAACCTTCGCATCCATACATGACCACAGGAAAAACCATAGCCTTGAGTAGATGGAACTTATTCGGCAAAGTAATGTCTCTGGTTTGGAATATGCTATCTAGGTTGGTCCTAACTTTTCTTCCAAGTAGTAAGCATTTTTTAATTTCATGGCTGCAGTCATCATCTGCAGTGATCTTGGAGCCCCCCAAAATAAAGTCTGACACTGTTTTCGCTGTTTCCCCATCTATTTCCCATGAAGTGATAGGACCAGATGCCATGATCTTTGTTTTCTGAATGTTTAGCTTTAAGCCAACTTTTTCACTCTCCTTTTTTACTTTCATCAAAAGGGTTTTTAGTTCCTCTTCACTTTCTGCCATAAGGGTGGTATCATCTGCATATCTGAGGTTATTGATATTTCTCCCAGCAATCTTGATTCCAGCTTGTGTTTCTTCCAGTCCAGCATTTCTCATGATGTACTCTGCATAGAAGTTAAATAAGCAGGGTGACAATATACAGACTTGACATACTCCTTTTCCTATTTGGAACCAGTCTGTTGTTCCATGTCCAGTTCTAACTCTGGCTTCCTGACCTGCATACAGATTTCTCAAGAGGCAGGTTAGGTGGTCTTGTATTCCCATCTCTTTCAGGATTGTCCACAGTTTATTATGATCCACACAGTCAAAGGCTTTGGCATAGACAATAAAGCAGAAATAGATGTTTTTCTGGCACTCTCTTGCTTTTTCCATGATCCAGTGGATGTTGGCAATTGGATCTCTGGTTCCTCTGCCTTTTCNGTATAATTTTGAGCATAGCTTTGCTAGCATGTGAGATGAGTGCAATTGTGTGGTAGTTTGAACATTCTTTGGCATTGCCTTTTTTTTTTTTTAGGATTGGAAGAAGACTGACCTTTTCCAGTCCTGTGGTGCATACTGTTTTCCAAATTTGTTGGCATACTGAGTGCAGCAATTTAGCAGCACCATCTTTCAGGATTTGAAAAAGCTCTGCTGGAATTCCATCAATTCCATTGCAACTTTACTTCCATCACCAATCACATCTACAAGTGGGCATTGTTTTCGTTTTGTCTCAGCCTCTTCATTCTTTCAGAGCTATTTCTCCAGTCTTTTCCTGTATCATACTGGGCAGCTACCTATGTGGGGAGTTATCTTTCACTGTCATATTTTTTTGCTTTTTCATACTGTTCATGGGGTTCTCAAGGCAAGAATAGTGAAATGGTTTGCCATTACTTTTTCCAGTGAACCACACTTTGTCAGAATTCTCTACCATGACCCATCTGCCTTGGGTGGCCCCACAAATCATGACTCATAGTTCCATTGAGTTAGACAAGGCTGTGATCCAAGTGATCATTTTGGTTAGTTTTCTATAATGGTGGTTTCCAATTTGCCTGCCCTTTGATGGATAAGGATAAGAGGCTTATGGAAGCTTCCTGATGGGATGAACTGCTTGTGGGGAAATCTGGTTCTTGCTTTGGTGGGTGGGACCATGATCAATAAATCTTTAAACCATTTTTCTGTTGATGGGTGTGGCTGTGTTCCCTTCCGCAGTTTGGCCTGAGGGGTAATGGTAATGGCAATCTCCTTCAAAAGTACTCATGCCTGGACTGTTGTATTCAATGCCCTTGACCTCATGGCAGATCACTGTTGACCCATGACTCTGCTGGAGACTCCTGGATACTCACAGACAAGTCTGCCTCAGTCTCTTGCAGGGTCACTGCTCCTTTTTTCTGTGTCCTGGTGTGCACATGGTTTTGTTTGTGTTCTCCAAGAGTTGGTTTCCCCAGTCCTATGGAAGTTCTGTAATCAAATCTCACTGGCCTTCAAAGTCAAATTTCCTAGGGATTCTCAGTCCCCTTGCCAGATCCCCATGTTGAGAAATCTGTTGTGGCCCCTAGGACTTTCACAACAGTGCTAAAATTCTTTGGTATAATTGTTCTCCAGTTTGTGGGTTGTCTGCTTTGGGCCTCTGTGGTGGGTCTCAAATGCTGCACTTCCCAGGTCTGCTTCAGCCAGAGCCCCTGTCCCTGCAGCAAGTCACTGCTGACCTGTGCCTCCACAGGAAGACACTCAGACATTTAAAGGCAGGTCTAGCACAGTCTTTTGTGGGGTCCCTGGGTTCTACTGCACACAAGGTTTTGTTTGAGCCCTCTGAGCATCTGGCAGCTATGCAGTTTGATTCTAAACACGATTTCACCACCCCCTCACCGTCTTGTTCAGGCTTCTCCTTTGCCCTTGGATATGGGGTATCTTTTTTGTGTGTGGGATCCAACGTTCTGCTGTTGATGTTTTTTTAGCTGTTATTTGCAATTTTGGAATTC
Source organism: Raphicerus campestris (assembly GCA_006410735.1). NCBI lineage: Eukaryota > Metazoa > Chordata > Mammalia > Artiodactyla > Bovidae > Raphicerus > Raphicerus campestris. Next base: position 1,174,110 of record SJYW01003154.1, on the reverse strand, counting down.
TCACAAGAGAAGATAAGCACATATTCTTCTGCTCTGCTGTCTTGTGAAAATCAGGAGCACTGAGTACAGCAGTCCTGGCTCAAGTCCTTTTGAAGTAGGTCTCCATTGCCACCATTACCCCTACCACAGTGAGAGAACACTGCCCAGCAGGAAATCAATCAACAATCAACAGAAAAGTGGATTAAAGATTTACCACCTGCCAGTTTCTCCCATCAGGATGATTCCACAAGCCTCTTATCCTTATCCATCAAAGGGCAGACAGAATGGAGACCACAATTACAGAAAACTAACCAAATTGATCACCTGGATCACAGCCTTGTTTAACTCAAGGAAAAGAGGAGCCATGCTGTGTAGGGCTACCCAAGATGGACAGGTCATGGTGGAGAGTTCTGACAAAATGTGGTCCATCAGCTTTTTGACATATATGATTTAGTATTCTGGACCTAAAGAAATTGTGTAAACTTGCTACTAATATAGCTTCTTTTGCTGCTGCTGCTAAGTCACTTCAGTCGTGTCCGACTCTGTACGACCCCATAGATGGCAGCCCACCAGGCTACCCCGTCCCTGAAGCATTGAAAAACTCATGACTCACACTGAACGAAGTTCTAATGCCACAGTTAGTACTGCAGATTGTGGAGATGGGAGTCGAATGTTCAAGGAATTGAGTATGTTATAATACAGGCACTATAAATGGCTGGAAAAATACAAAATGGTATGTTTTCATGGGAAGCTGCAGAAGACAGATCACCTATCAAAGTCAGCAGGAGTGCATGGTGAAAGGGTCTCCAGAATCAGTAAGAAGTCCAGAATAGGTCCTTGGTCTGTAGGCCCATTTCTTTCTTCTTCATGCCTCATCTTGGGTGTATTGAACAACTCTGAGCTTTAGTTTCCTTATCTGTAAAATAGAACTAAATGGTAACAAAATGGCTTTTGCAACAATTAACTGAAATGTTGTTTGTAACATTCTCAGTATAGTCATTAGTGCATACTAGCAGTAGTGATTATTTTTAAATGATAAGATAGGGCTCATTCAAGATATCTTGGAGTGATTAGGACAGACAACATGGAGACCTTATGTCTTAACCCATCCAGAATGAATTTCCTGTTGCTAGTCAAGGATTCATAGTTGTGGCTCATATTACCTCCTTGCTCCTAAGTCCAGACATACTGTCATTCAGAGAAATTTATCACCCAAGGGACACTTGATGGACACTTCATTAAAGTAAGAAAAATAAATCACCTTGAGCCTATGCTAGAATTAATGGGAAAAAGAAATTTCTTTTTAATACTTCTTTAGGTCTCAACAACTACCTGATCACTTGTGCCAGCATTTTTAATGAAACCATCTGAGAATTAAGGAAAACAGAGGCAAAACTAGAGTCCAGAAATTAGGAGTAATGTGAAATGTGGATGGGGGTGGTGGTGCACAGATTCCTAAAACATATTTTAACTCTTAAATCTAGCCACATTTGTCCAGGTTCAGTTCTGGAATGTTACAAATATACGAATTAATATCCACTTCTACCATTTAAAAGAAGAAAAGTGAAAGGAAATGTATAAAAGGTAATTTGAATGCAGAGTGCCAAAGAATAGCAAGGAGAGATAAGAAAGATTTCCTAAATGAACAATGCAAAGAAATAGAGGAAACAATAGAATTGGAAATACTAGAGACCTCTTCAGAAAAATTAGAGATACCAACGGAATGTTCATGCAAACATAGGCACAATAAAGGACAGAAATGGTAAGGACCAAACAGAAGTAGAAGATATTAAGAAGAGGTGGTAAGAATACATGGAAGAAATATTCCAAAAAGATCTTAATGACCCAGATAACCACGATAGTGTAATCACTTAACCTAAAGCCAGAACTCTTGGATTGTGAAGTCAAATGGGGATTAGGAAGCATCACTATGAACAAAGTTAGTGGAGGTAATGGAATTCCAGCTAAGCTATTTCACATCCTAAAAGTTGATGCTGTGAAAGTGCTGCATTCAATATGCCAGCAAATTTGGAATACTCAGCAGGTGCCACAGGACTGGAAAAGGTCAGTTTTCATTTCAATCCCAAAGAAGGGCAATGCCAAAGAATATTCAACTACCGCATATGAGTAATGCTCAAAATTCTCCAAGTGAGGTTTCAATACTATGTGAACTGAGAAATTCCAGATGTTCAAGCTGGATTTAGAAAAGTCAGAGGAATTAGAGGTCAAATTGCCAATATTTCTTGGACCATATAAAAAGCAATGGAATTCCAGAAAAATATTTCTTTCTGCTTCAGTTTCTATGCTAAAGCCTTTGACTGTGTGGATCATAATAAATGTGAAAAATTCATAAAGGGATGAGAATACCAGATCACTTACCGGCATCTTGAGAAATCTGTATGCATGTCAAGAAACAATAGTTAGAACTGAACGTCAAACAGCACACTGGTTCAAAATTGGGAAAAGAGTATGTCAAGAATCTACATTGTCACCTTACTTATTTAACTTATATGCAGAGTCAGTTCAGTTCAGTTCAGTTGCTCAGTCGTGTCCGACTCTTTGAGACCCCATGAATCCCAGCATGCCAGGCCTCCCTGTTCATCACCATCTCTCGGAGTTCACTCAGACTCACGTCCATCGAGTCCGTGATGCCATCCAGCCATCTCATCCTCAGTCATCCCCTTTTCCTCCTGCCCCAAATCCCTCCCAGCATCAGAGTCTTTTCCAATGAGTCAACTCTTCGCATGAGGTGGCCAAAGTACTGGAGCTTCAGCCTCAGCATCATTCCTTCCAAAGAAATCCAGGGTTGACCTTCAAAATGAACTGGTTGAATCTCCTTGCAGTCCAAGGGACTCTCAAGAGCCTTCTCCAACACCACAGTTCAAAAGCATCAATTCTTTGGCACTCACCCATCTTCACAGTCCAGCTCTCACATCCATACTTGACCACAGGAAAAACCATAGCTTTGACTAGACAGACCTTAGTCAACAAAGTGAGGTCTTTGCTTTTGAATATACTCTCTAGGTTGGTCAGAACTTTTATTCCAAAGAGTAAGCATCTTTTAATTTCATGGCTGCAGTTACCATCTGCAGTGATTTTGGAGACCCCAAAAATAAAGTCTGACACTGTTTCCACAGTTTCCCCATCTATTTCCCATGAAGTGATGGGAGCGGATGCCATGATTATCATTTTCTGAATGCTGAACTTTAAGCCAACATTTTTACTCTCCTCTTTCACTTTCATCAAGAGAGTCTTTAGTTCCTCTTCACTTTCTGCCATAAGGGTGGTGTCATCTGCATATCTGAGGTGATTGATATTTCTCCTGGCAATCTTGATTCCAGCTTGTGTTTCTTCCAGTCCAGCATTTCTCATGATGTACTCTACATAGAAGTTAAATTAGCAGGGTGACAATATACAGCCTTGATGTACTCCTTTTCCTATTTGGAACCTGTCTGTTGTTCCATGTCTAGTTCTAACTGTTGCTTCCTGACCTGCATACAGATTTCTCAAGAGGCAGGTCAGGTGGTCTGGTATTCCCATCTCTTTCAGAACTGTCCATAGTTTATTATGATCCACACAATCAAAGGCTTTGGCATAGTCAATAAAGCAGAAATAGATGTTTTTCTGGCACTCTCTTGCTTTTTCCATGATCCAGAGAATGTTGGCAATTTGATCTCTGGTTCCTCTGCCTTTTCTAAAACAAGCTTGAACATCAGGGAGTTCACGGTTCACGTATTGCTGAAGCCTGGCTTGGAGAATTTTGAGCATTACTTTACTAGCATGTGAGATGAGTGCAATTGTGCGGTAGTTTGAGCATTCTTTGGCATTGCCTTTCTTTGGGATTGGAATGAAAACTGACCTTTTCCAGTCCTGTGGCCACTGCTGAGTTTTCCAAATTTGCTGGCATATTGAGTGCAGCACTTTCACAGCATCATCTTTTTAGATTTGAAACTGAAATTCCATCACCTCCACTAGCTTTGTTCATAGTGTTGCTTTCTAAGGCCCACTTGACTTCACATTCCAAGATGTCTGGCTCTAGATTAGTGATCACATCATCATGATTATCTG
>SJYW01003154.1:1150427-1164536 GCA_006410735.1 Raphicerus campestris | reverse complement strand
TTTCTCACTTCCACTGTATAATCATAAGGGATTTGATTTAGGTCATACCTGAATGGTCTAGCGGTTTTCCCTACTTTCTTCTATTTAAGTCTGAATTTAGCATTAAGGAGTTCATGATCTGAGCCACAGTCAGCTCCCAGTCTTGTTTTTGCTGACTGTATAGGGCTTCTCCATCTTTGGCTGCAAAGAATATAATCAATCTCCTTTCAGTGTTGACCATCGGGTGATGTCCATGTGTAGAGTCTTCTCTTGTGTTGTTGGAAGAGGGTGTTTGCTATGACCAGTGCATTTTCTTGGCAAAACTCTATTAGTCTTTGCCCTGCTTCATTCTGCATTCCAAGGCCAAATTTGCCTGTTACTCCAGGGGTTTCTTGACTTCCTACTTTTGCATTCCAGTCCCCCTATAATAAAAAGGACATCTTTTTGGGGTGTTAGTTGTAAAAAGTCTTGTAGGTCTTCATAAAACCGTTCAACTTCAGTTTCTTCAGCATTACTGGTTGGGGCATAGACTTGGATAACTGTGATGTTGAATGGTTTGCCTTGGAGACCAACAGAGATCATTCTGTCGTTTTAGAGACTGCATCCAAGTATTGCATTTCGGACTCTTGTTGACCATGATGGCTACTCAATTTCTTCTGAGGGATTCCTGCCCGCTGTAGTAGATCTAATGGTCATCTGAGTTAAATTCACCCATTCCAGTCCATTTTTGTTCGCCGATTCCTAGAATGTCGACATTCACCCTTGCCATTTCTTGTTTGACCACTTCCAATTTGCCCTGATTCATGGACCTGACATTCCAGGTTCCTAGGCAATATTGCTCTTTACAGCATTGGACCTTGCTTCTATCACCAGTCACATGCACAACTGGGTATTGTTTTTGCTTTGGCTCCATCCCTTCATTCTTTCTGGAGTTATTTCTCCACTGATCTCCAGTAGTATATTGGGCCCCTAATGACCCGGGGAGATCCTCTTTTGGTATCCTATCATTTTGCCTTTTCATACTGTTCATGGGGTTCTCGAGGGAAGAATACTGAAGTGGCTTGCCATTCCCTTCTCCAGTGGACCACGTTCTGTCAGACCTCTCCACCATCACCTGCGCGTCTTGGGTTTCCCCACAGGCATGGCTTGNCCCCTAATGCCCTGGGGAGTTCCTCTTTTGGTATCCTATAATTTTGCCTTTTTATACTATTCATTTTGCCTTTTTATACTTTTGCAGAGTACATCATGCAAAATGGCAGGGTGGATGAAGCACAAGCTGAAATCAAGATTGTTGGGAGAAGTATCAATAAGCTCAGGTTTGCAGATGATGCCACCCTTACAGCGAAATGTGAAGAGGAACTAAAGGATGTTTAGATGAAGGTGAAAGATGACAGTGAAAAAAGTGGTTTAAAACTTAACTTTCAGAACACTAAGATCATGACATCTGGACCCATCACTTCAAGGCATATAAATATGGAAACAATGGGAGTGGTGACAGACTTTATTTTCTTGGGATCCAAAATTACTGTGGATGGCGACTGCAGCCTTGAAATTAAAAGACACTTGCTCCTTGGAATAAAAGCTATGACAAACCTAGACATTGTATTAAAAGGCAGAGACGTTACTTTGCCAACAAAGGTCTGTGTAGTCAAAGCTATGGTGTTTTTTCAGTAGTATGAATGCAAGAGTTAGACAATAAAAAAGGCTGAGTGCTGAAGCTGGATGATAAAAAAAAGCCTGATGACTTCAAACTGTGGTGTTGGAGAAGACTCTTAGGAGTCCCTTGGGCTGCAAGGAGATCAAACCAGTCAATCTTAAAGGAAATCAGTCCTGAATATTCTTTGGAAGGACTGATGCTGAAGCTTAACCTCCAGTTATTTGGCCACCTGATGTAAAGAGTCAACACATTGGAGAAGACCATGATGCTGGGACAGATAGAAAGCAGGAGGAGAAAGGATGACAGAGGATGAGATGGTTGGATGACATCACTGACTCAATGGATATGGGTTTGAGCAAGCTCTGGTAGATGGTGAAGGAGAGGGAAGCCTGGGGTGCTGCAGTCCATTGGATGGCAAAGTCGGACACAACTGAGTGACTGAACCACAACAAGTACTTAAAATTAAAGTTTTTAGTTTCAAGTCTGCAGCAAAGCAATCCAGTCAAACTATATATATATGTGTGTATATATATTGTATATATATTCATAATCTTTTCTATTATAGCTTATTACAAAATATTGAATATAGATCCCTGTGATATAAACAGGTCCTTGTGGTTTACTTTTTATAGATATAGTAGTGTATATACATTAATCCCAACTTCCTTATATATTTCTCCCCCTATTCCAAATTTTTAAACTGTAAGTCTATTTTCAATGTCTGTAGGTCTAGTTCTATTTTGTATATAAGTTCATTTTTAAAATTTTTTAAAATTCCACTTATAAGTGATATTCTGTGACATTTGTCTTTGTCTGGCTTACTTCACTTAGTATGATAATCTCTAGGTCAGTTCATGTTGCTGAAAATAGCATTTTTCATTCTCTTTTATACTGAGTCATATTTCATTATATATATGGACCATATCTTTATTAATTCATCTGTTGATGGATATTTAGGTTGCTTCCATGTCTTGGCTATTGTAAATAGTTTTTGAGACCTCATTTTAGTTGGGTTTCTGTTGCTTGTAGCTGAAAAATTCCTAACTTATAGACCTAGACAACCTAGTCTTTGGTGGTCAGAAAAAGCCTCTCTGGGTAAGTGAAATCTAAATCGACCCTTAAGAAAGAGTAGAAACTGACTTGGCCAAGTTGGGAAGAAGGATTAATTAAAATGGAATAATTTTCTCTCTTAGCCTATTCACCATTCTTTGAAAGATTCCGTTATAGCAATTTGATAATCTGGATTATACGGCACATTGCAGATTACAGATAGCAAATTGGAAGGGGAAGAAGTCATTGAAATTTCAGACTTACTGATAGCGTGGTAAGTGACCTTAATGTGAATAGTGTTGGTGGACTAGTGGGGGCATCAGTCTAATCATGAGGTGCTATCAAAGAAAGGATAAAGTAAAAATCATAAGAAAAACTTGTCATCATGTGTACTACACTTAGAGTTAAAGCAGAGAGTCCATAATCACTGCATGACAATAATAGCAGAATCAGCTATGGTGTACTGAACCCTTTACTAAATTCCAGGTATTGAGTTAAATCCTTCTCACTCATTATCTATAATTATATCCTAAGAACAATTCTGAAAGATAGGTGTAATAATCTTGTGCATCATCATTTATTTTTCTCTCAAAGGATCATTTATTAATATATCAGCATGCAAATATAGTAACACCACTCATTTTAAATTATAGGAGAAAATAAATGTTCCTTAACTCCAATGTCTCTCCAGCTTTCACCTAATGCCTTTGCTCTTCTTCCCTGATCCTCTTTCCATTTGAAGAGCTGCTTATAATTTACTGACTCCAAGTCATCTCTGATTCTTTCTTAAAATTTAGATTTAATTAACATTCAATAAAATGCACAGTCTTCAAGTGTATAGTTCATTGAGTTGTGACAAGTGCTTACACTCGTGGAAATAGCACCAAAAACAAGATACAGAGCCTATTCATCAAGCCAGAAAACTTCCTTTTGCCCTTTTCTAATCAATTAGCTTTCTCCCCATGTGAATTTCTATTTGCATATAGTTTTCTTTTGGACTTCATGTCCTAATATAATCATGCAGTATTTATGTTTTTGAATCTGATTTCTTTTGCTCAACATAATGTTTTTGAGATTTGTCCATCCGTATCAGTTTATTCTTTTGTATTGTTGAGTAATAACATTATACGAAAGTGTGAAAGAAAGTGAAAATCGTTTTGTCGTGTCCGACTCTTTGCGACTCCATGGACTGTACAGCCCATGGAATTCTTCAGGCCAGAATACTGGAGTGGGTAGCCTTTGCCTTCTCCAGGGAATCTTCTGAACCCATGGATCAAGCCCAGGTCTTTCCCATTGTAGATGGATTCTTTACAATCTGAAGCACAAGAAATGCCCAAGAATACTGAAGTGGGTAGCCTATCCCCTCTCCAGCGGATCTTCCTGACCCAGGAATTGAACCGGGGTCTCTGGCATTGCAGGCAGATTCTTTACCAACTTAGCTAGCAGGAAAGCACTCACATTATATTGTGCCACAGTGTGAATATCCACTCTCCTGTTGATGGATATTTTAGTTTTTTTTCTAAGTTTTGGCTATTATGAAGAGGCTCCTTTGAGTACTAGTGTATAAGTCTTTGAGTGGATATATGTTTCCATTTATTTCGGACATTTGTCTTGGGTGTATGTGTTGGGTATTATGATAAGTATATATTTCCGTTTAAAGAATCTGCCAAAAAATTCTGCAATGTAATTATATGACTTCATATTCCAATCAGGATTGTACGAGAGCTCCATTTGCTTTACATGCTCACCTATATTTAGTGAGTAGACTCTTTGAGTTTAGTTAATATTCTAGTGAATGTGAAACGATATCTTATTATGATGTTGAATTACATTTCATTCTCTTTTAAATCCTTACATGAGGCAATTGCCTGCACCAATTCACTCTAAAATGGTTCTTGTCAAGGTTTCCAACAATCTTCATCTTGGCAGGTCAAGTGAGAAATCCTTAGTCCCCTTATGTGTGGTTTGTCACATAAGGGTTCCAGCATCTATTTTTTTCCCCTCATTGGCTGCTCATTCTCAATATCCTTTGCTGGTTCCTCGTCATCTCCTGACCTCTAACATTATATTGCTTCAGAATGTATTCTTTAGTTCTCTTCTCTTTTGTTGGTGACCTCATTTAGTCTCATGACTTTAAGCTTTGTATCTTCAGCTCAGATCTCCCTCCTCTAAACCACAGACTTGGGCATACAGTGGATAGCTTGTTTATTCATTTGGATGCCTCATAAGCATTATAACTTAACATGTTCCAAAAATGAATTCCTGAACTACTACAATAAATTTGCCCCTCTGTAGTTTTTCCTGCCTAAAATAATGATACTTCATCCTTCCAATGGCCCAAGATTCAAACACTGGAATCATCTCTGACTCTTTTCTTTCTTTTATACCTCATATCAAATTTGTTAGCAAATACATCACTTCCCACCACTTCCATCACTACTCTTTCTGTCCAAGCCACTGACATCTCTAACTTAAATTATTGCAGTAGTTTCCTAAATAGTTTTCCTGCTCCCAGTCTTGTAAACTTACAATTTCTTTTAAAGAGAGCAGCCCATGTGATTCTATTGAAATATAATTCATATCATGTCACATTTTTGCTCAAAACTCTTTATTCATTCAATAATTGACACCTATCATGTGCCAGCCAGGGACATTCTGGCATGAAGAAAAATAAACAAGTTTTGTGCTTTCTTGAAACTTGTGATTTATTAGGAAAGTTGGACAGTAATTATACACTTAATTTCATAATAATTCTGATAGCTGTCACAAGGGATAAGTACAGGGAGCCCCGAGAATGTGAAATAAGGGGTGAGAAATACAACTGGAGGAAATGATATTTGATTTGAAATCCAAATAGTTTCACCACTGTACAGGTGATGTGAATATATAAAATATTTTATCATTAGAAAGTGGTAGAATGACTCAAAACCAGATTAATGTGTTCCCAAATTTTCAGCTTATAAGCATTGTGTCATATTATCCTTGATGTTAAACATATTGATTGCATTTTATCAAGATCGTAAAGCCCATGGATAATGGATCATGAACATAAATGCAGAGTCAAGGGCTCTTTTTAAAAAAGCCTTATGCCTTTTAGCTATTTTATGGCAAGACTTAACATTTTGCAATAAATGAAAAGAGAATTAATTCATTAGGAACTTATGCTTAGAAAATCAGGCTTAAAATTATGTATGTTATATGAATTAATTACAATAATAATCACCTTTTAATAAAATGTACTTTACAGTGCAGACGCTGTTTTGAATGTGCCACATAAATTATTTTATTTTAATTTCACAACAGGATTATGAAATAGGGTCTATTATTCCCATTTTGCTGACAAACACATTTCAGCTTAGAGAGAGAAAATCTTAACCTAAAGTCATATGGTCAGGAAATGGAAGAAGGGGACTTTGAACCAAGTACTTTGGCTCCTGAGTCTGCTGCTTTAGAAACTGTGTTATCTTTGAGAATATTTCTGTGTGTTTAGTTGAGCGTTTTCAGGCAACACTAGCTCTGAGTTATTCTTTGAGCAAGTATAAGGTGCAAAAGGAGTGCTGTTGATTTTTTTTCTTCCTGTCATTATCTATTCATCCTTTGCCCTCATCCACATTCAGCACCTCTAGAAACTGGTGTGCTTTGTTAACAGTTTTGGCACCTACAGAGACCAGCTGTGGGATTGCAGAACAGGCAGCAGTGTTAGGCAACCTCACGTTGGAGTGTGTGACATATGACTTGTACAGGCTCCACTTTCTAGCTTTCAGCCTGCTATCATTATCCAGGTCACTGTCACTTCATAAAACATCTTATTAAAATTACTATGGGTCTTCTTTAATGATTTTCATTACTAGCAGAGATTCTAATCTCAGATTTTCCTTTTAGTGTTAAGAAAAATCACACACATGTAAAGACTGTAAGAATGAACATAACCAACAATAACCACAAGCTAGTGCATCACAACTTTTGAGGAATTTCTTTTGCAAAATGCTAATAATTGAAACATCCCTTCAATTTGTGCTGCTCAGTTTTGACAGTAATTCTGTCCTTTGTCATAAAATCAATGGTCTTTTTTTTTTTTTTTAATCCCATCCCTCCATTCACCATCTCCCCTCTGACTGTAGGGCCTTCTTTCTCCACTTAGAGTCTTCCTCAGATCATCAGGGTTAAGTGATCTTTTCAAACTGCCTGGCCAGACTGTCACAAGGCATTGAGTGTCTTTTGAAAATGAGCCATGTTAAATGGACTTGATGGGGGTTAAAACCACCATTATTGCTATCACCACTGTGATAAAATGGAGCAATAATGATGGGGAAAGGTACTTATCACTGTCTTTTTGAGATCACTTAAGATAGTTTGGATTTGAAGCTTTTTGCCAAAGATAAATGGAACATGTACAAGATAAAATGTTACCATTGCAGAATCTTTTGTGTGTGAACTTGCACGGGCCTGAGTTGTTTACTTGTTCAACAGCTAGAAAGGGGGCAATAAAGCCAGGACAGGAAACTCCATTCTGNATCCCATCCCTCCATTCACCATCTCCCCTCTGACTGTAGGGCCTTCTTTCTCCACTTAGAGTCTTCCTCAGATCATCAGGGTTAAGTGATCTTTTCAAACTGCCTGGCCAGACTGTCACAAGGCATTGAGTGTCTTTTGAAAATGAGCCATGTTAAATGGACTTGATGGGGGTTAAAACCACCATTATTGCTATCACCACTGTGATAAAATGGAGCAATAATGATGGGGAAAGGTACTTATCACTGTCTTTTTGAGATCACTTAAGATAGTTTGGATTTGAAGCTTTTTGCCAAAGATAAATGGAACATGTACAAGATAAAATGTTACCATTGCAGAATCTTTTGTGTGTGAACTTGCACGGGCCTGAGTTGTTTACTTGTTCAACAGCTAGAAAGGGGGCAATAAAGCCAGGACAGGAAACTCCATTCTGCATAAGGCAGCCACTTGTCATAGTTGAGGGTGTGAGATCCTTAATTAAAATGAGTAAGTCAGAATGCGGAGAATGGAACAAAATAGGATATCATCAGTTAAAAAAATATTGCTAATATGCCATCCATTTGTCTTAAAAATACAAGGATATGTATGTGCTCAGTTGCTCGGTCTTGTCCAATGCTTTGTGACCTCATAGACTGTGCTACCAGTCTCCTCTGTCCATGAGATCATCTGAGCAAGAATATTGGAGTGGGTTGCCATTTTCCCCTTCAAGGATCTTCCCAACCCAGGGATGGAACCCCTGTCTCCTGCATCTCTTGCATTGGCAGGTGGAGTCTGTACCACTCAACTTCATATACTCACTTCATATAACACTTATATGAAAAGTTAAAGTCTGTATTTTGAAATTTAATAATCACTTAGTCACTGTGGTTTAGTTGGAAGAGCCCAGGACTAGTTGCTAGGAGCTCTGAGTTCTAGTCCAATCCCATCACTAACTTGCAATGTGACTTAGGATGAGAAATTTAAGCTTTCCCAGGATCATCAGCTCATTCCAATTGGCCCAAGACTATCCTTGTTTTAGCACTGGAAATCATATGTTCAGAAAAGCCCTCAGTCCTAGGCAAAGTCCTGTTTCCTGATCTACTTTGTCAAACAATTATATTAACCTCTTTTGTGAAAACTACTGAATATTATAAAATGAATTAGAAACATAAAGTGATACATTGTTATAACATGAGTATCCCCACAGGCACATTTTGGCCTATCTTGACTTTAAAACTTGAAGTGTAACAAAAAGCCACCTCACTTCCAACCGGAAATGCCTGGTGGCAACAGATTTTGGAAAAGTACTATGGCAATGGTCAGACAACTGAACATTTTTTTTTTTAAACTTTTAACAGTTACTGATTAATGCTACAAAGAGCAAAAAGAGCCTTTAAAAATCTCTGTTTCAGGAAATACGAACTCTGGCTCACCTCAAAAGATGAGTCCAAAAGAACTGTAAAATTAGCATTCAAAGATCTCTTTTGCAATCTAACCCATGTTCTATTTTAAACTGTTCAAATATTCAGATTTTCTGAATCATAAAATTTAAAACATCAATTATTGTAACTATGAAATGAGATTAAGAATGTATACCTGTCATGTAGTAGTTGCTCAATAAATGTTAGTTTTCTTCCTGAAAGGATATAGTCCTGGCTTCATCTATACCACATCAATTTTCAAGCAAACCCCACAGTTAAATTAGGATGCAGAATACCTATACTTTTGTTTTATGTTATTTACAATTTTCAATGAGATAACTGTCTGAAATTGATCTCACCTATATAATGAAGTATTTTGGATAGTTCTAAAATATCTTCCAATTCTAACATTATGTCACTCTAGAATCATCAATAATGTCTATAAATAACAAACAATTGCAGAAAAACCTGTATGTACCCATTATCAAAAAAGCAAGAGAGTTCCAGATAAACATCTATTTCTGTTTTATTGACTATGCCAAAGCCTTTGACTGTGTGGATTACAAGAAACTGTGGAAAATTCTGAAAGAGATGAGATACGAGACCACCTGACCTGCTTCTTGAGAAACCTATATGCAGGTCAGGAAGCAACAGTTAGAACTAGACATGGAACAACAGGCTGGTTCCAAATAGGAAAAGGAGTATGTCAAAGTTGTATATTGTCACCCTGCTTATTTAACTTCTATGCAGATTACATCATGAGAAACACTGGGCTGGAAGAAGCACAAACTGGAATCAAGATTGCTGGGAGAAATATCAATAACCTCAGATATGCAGATGACATCACCCTTATGGCAGAAAGTGAAGAGGAACTAAAAAACCTCTTGATGAAAGTGAAAGAGGAGAGTAAAAAAGTTGGCCTAAAGCTCAACATTCAGAAAACAAAGATCATGGCATCTGGTCCTATCACTTCATGGGAAATAGATGGGGAAACAGTGAAAACAGTGTCAGACATTAGTTTTTTGGGCTCCCAGATCACTGCATATGGTGACTGGACCCATGAAATTAAAAGATGCTTACTCCTTGGAAGGAAAGTTATGACCAACCTAGACAGCATATTAAAAAGCAGAGACATTACTTGCCAACAAAGGTCCATCTAGTCAAGGCTATGGTTTTTCCTGTGGTCAAGTATGGATGTGAGAGTTGGACTTTGAGGAAAGCTGAGCGCCGAAGAATTGATGCTTTTGAACTGTGGTGTTGGAGAAGACTCTTGAGAGTCCCATGGACTGCAAGGAGATCTAACCCGTCCATTCTAAAGATCAGTCCTGGGTGTTCATTAGAAGGACTGATGTTTAACACTTTGGCCACCTGATGCGAATAGCTGACTCATTTGAAAAGATGCTGATGCTTGTAAAGTTTGAGGGCAAGAGGAGAAGTGGAGGACAGAGGATGAAATGATTGGACGGCATCACTGACTCAATGGACAAGTGTTTGGGTGGATTCCGGGAGTTGGTGATTGACAGGGAGGCCTGGCGTCCTGTGGTTCATGAGGTCGTAAAGAGTCAGATACGACTGAGCGATGGAACCGAACTGAACTAATCCATCACAAGTTTCAGAAATTAATAAAAATATGAATATAAAATATTTGTATTCATTGTGAAAATGTAAAAATATATAAAGGAGCAAAATGAAATTTATCGCATTTCCTCTTCCTAGAGATGAGAACTCTATCCTCATAAACATTATTTCACAAAGCAGTAGTTTTTTAAAATTTACAATTATTCCGTAGTTATTGGTATTTTTTAGTTATACAAAATAAAACCCAGTTATACAAAATATGGTAGTGGAAAAGAAATTGGGAGTTGTGGGTTCTAATCTAGAACCAACCACTAACTATTTACTACTTTGCCATCATTCTGAAATGGAAAGATTGAACCAGATGGTTCCTTAGGTGCTACAGAGGTTAGACATAATGGTTATCTAGTTTAATATTTTATTATAGAAGTATCAGGCATACATACAGCATTATAATTTGACATCTGTATACACTACAAAGTGATCATCACCAGAAGTCTAGTAACCATGTATTTAACCCTTTTAACCCATTTCATGCATTCTTCAACCTACCCCTCTGGACACTAAAGTTCTCTACATCTATAAGTTTGTATTTGTTTTATTTTTGTTTATTCATTTGTTTTGTTCTGTTTTGTTTCTTAGATTCCAAATGAGTGAAATCATGTAGTATTGGTCTTTCTTTGTCTGACTTATTTCACTTAGTATAGTTCCGTGAAAGTCTATACATGTTGATACAAATGGCAGAATTTCATTCCTTTTCATGGCTAAATAATATTTCTGTGTGTGTGTGTGTGTGTGTGTGTGTGTGTGTAACACATCTCCTTTATTCATTTCTCCATCAGTGGACACTTATGTTATTTCCATATCTTGACTATTGTAAATAATGCCACTAGAGACATGGGGGTGCACATATCTTTTGGAATTAGTGCTGAGCCTCTCTCCCTTCCCCCAATCCCAGCCCTCTAGGTCATTACAGAGTGCCAAGCTGCACTCCCTAGTTATTTAGCAACTTCATGTATTTTATACATGATAGCATATATATGTCAATGCTATTTTCTCAGTTCATCCCATCCTCACCTTTTCCACTGTGTCCACAAGTCTGTTTTCTACTAGGTTTATCAGTAGCATTTTTCTAGATTCCATATATATGCATTAATATAAGACACTTGTTTTTCTCTTTCTGAATTACTTCACTTAAAGAATCACTAGGTTCATTCCCCTTACTACAACTGACTCAGATCTGTTCCTTTTTATAACTGAGTCATATGCCATTGTATAAATATACCACTACTTCTTTATCCATTCATCTGTCAATGGACATCTAGGTGGCTTCCATGTCCTGGTTATTGTAAATATTGTTGCAATCAACATTGGGGTGTTTTTTTGTTTGTTTGTTTGTTTGTTTTTAGAATTGTGGCTTTTTCATTGTTTATGCCCAGTAGTAGGATTACTGGGTGTTATAAGCTTAACATAGCTCATTATTAGAGAAAAGGGAAGTTTTGCACAAAAATAAGATTTGTTCCTAATTTTTAAAGTAATCTCCCTATTGTTTCCATAATGGCTATATCAGTTTGCATTCCCACCAACAGTACAAAGAGGGTTCCCTTTTCTCTATATCCTCTCCAGAATTTATTATTTGTACTTTTTTTTTTTGATGATGGTCATTCTGATCGGTGTGAGGTGATATTTCTTTGTAGTTTTGATGTGCATTTCTCTAGCAATGAACTATGTTAAGCATCTTTTCACATGTTTATTAGCCATCTCTATGTCTTTGCAGAAATGTCTTCCTGTTTTTTGGTTAGTTTTTTTTTTTTCCTGACATTGAGATATATGAGCTGCTTATATGTTTTAGAGATTAACCTTTTGTCAGTTTCTTCACTTGCAATTATTTTCTCCCATTCAGTGTTATCTTTTCATCTTGCTTATAGTTTCCTTTGCTATGCCAAAGTTTTTAAAGTTTATTAGGGCCATTTCTTTATTTTTTATTTTATTTCCATTAATCTAGGAGGAGAATCAGACAGAATTTATGCAATTTATGTCATAGAGTGTACTGGCTATGTTTTCTTCTAAGAGCTTTATAGTTTCTGGCCTTACATTTAAGACTTTAATCCATTTTGAGTTTATTTTTGTGTTAGGAAGTGTTCTAATTTCATTTCTTCTACACACTGCTTTCCAGTTTTCCCAGCATCATTATCAAAGAGGTTGTCTTTTCTTCATTGTATATTCTTGTCTCCTTTGTCAAAGGTAAGGTGCCCATCATTTTGTGGGTTTATCTCTGGGCTTTCAATCTTGTTCCATTGGTCCATATTTCTGTTTTTGTTCCAGTACCAGGTTGTCCTCATGACTGAAGTTTTGTAGTATAATTTGAAGTCAGGGAGGTTGATTTCTCCAGCTCCGTTAACATTCCTCAAGATTACTTTGGCTATTCAGGGTCTATTGTGTTTCCATAAAAATTGTGGAATATTTTTTTGAGTTCTGTGCAAAATGCCGCTGGTAATTTGATAGACAAAGAAATGAATTTGTAGATTGCTTTGGTTAATATAGTCATTTTGGTTAATATAGTCATTTTGACAATACTGATCATTCCAATCCAGCAATATCATATATCTTTACATCTGTTTGTGTCATCTTTGATTTCTTTCATCAGTGTCTTATAATTTTCTGTCTTACAGTCTTTTGCCTCCTTAGGTGGGTATATTCTTAGATAACTTATTATTTTTGTTGCGATGATGAATGGGATTAATTCCTTAATTTCCCTTTCTGAATTTTCATTGTCAGTATATGGGAATGTGAAAGATTTCTGTGTATTAATTTTATATCCTGTGGCTTTACTAAATTCATTCTTTAGCTCTAGTACATTTTGGTGGCATTTTAAGGGTTATATATTCACAGTATCATGTCATGTGCAAACAGTGAGAATTTTACTTCTTTTCTAATCAGTTGTTAAGTCATGTCCAACTCTTTGTGACCCCATGAACTACACACAGCACACCAGTCTTCCTTGTCCTTCACTATCTCCCAACATTTGCTCAAATTCATGTCCATTGAGTTGGTATGCCATCCAACCATCTCATCCGATGTTGTCACCTTCGCCTCTTATCCTTAGTCTTTCTCAGCATCAGGGTCTTTTCCAATGAATTAGGTCTTTGCATTAGGTACTCAAAGTATTGGAGCTTCACCATTAGTCCTTCCAATGAATGTTAAAGGTTGATTTCCCTTAGGATTAACTTGAACTGAAGGCACCAATTCTTCAGGGCTCAGCCTTCTTTATGGTCCAATTCTCACATTTTTAAATGACTACTGGAAATACCATAGCTTTGACTATACAGACCTTTTTTTTTTTTTTGTCACAGTGATGTGTCTGCTATTTAATATGTCATCTAGGTTTGTCATAGCTTTATTTCCAAGGAGCAAGCACCTTTTAATTTCAAAGCTTCAGTCACTGTCCACAGTGATTTTGGAGTCCAAAAAAATGAAAGCTGTCACTATTTCCACTTTTCCTCGTCTATTTGCCATGAAGTGATGGGGCCAGATGCCATGATTTTAGTTTTTTGAATGTTGAGTTTTAAGCCAGCATTTTCACTTTTCCCTTTCACCCTTATCAAGAGATTCTTCAGTTCCTCTTTGCTTTTTGCCATAGAGTGGTATTATGAACATATCTGAGACTGTTGATATTTCTCCTGTCTGTCTTGATTTCAGCTTCTGATTCATTCAGCCCAGAATTTTGCATGATGTACTCTGCATAGAAGTTAAATAAACTGGGTGACAATATGCAGACTTGACATACTCCTTTCTCAGCTGGGAACCAGTTCATTGTTCCACGTCCTATTCTAACTGTTGCTTCTTGACCTGCATGCAAGCTTCTTAGGAAGCAGGTAAGGTGGTCTGGTATTCCCATCTCTTTAAGAATTTTCCATACCTTTTTTTTTTTTTTTT
>SJYW01003154.1:1081811-1147328 GCA_006410735.1 Raphicerus campestris | reverse complement strand
TTTTTTTTTTAAACTTTTAACAGTTACTGATTAATGCTACAAAGAGCAAAAAGAGCCTTTAAAAATCTCTGTTTCAGGAAATACGAACTCTGGCTCACCTCAAAAGATGAGTCCAAAAGAACTGTAAAATTAGCATTCAAAGATCTCTTTTGCAATCTAACCCATGTTCTATTTTAAACTGTTCAAATATTCAGATTTTCTGAATCATAAAATTTAAAACATCAATTATTGTAACTATGAAATGAGATTAAGAATGTATACCTGTCATGTAGTAGTTGCTCAATAAATGTTAGTTTTCTTCCTGAAAGGATATAGTCCTGGCTTCATCTATACCACATCAATTTTCAAGCAAACCCCACAGTTAAATTAGGATGCAGAATACCTATACTTTTGTTTTATGTTATTTACAATTTTCAATGAGATAACTGTCTGAAATTGATCTCACCTATATAATGAAGTATTTTGGATAGTTCTAAAATATCTTCCAATTCTAACATTATGTCACTCTAGAATCATCAATAATGTCTATAAATAACAAACAATTGCAGAAAAACCTGTATGTACCCATTATCAAAAAAGCAAGAGAGTTCCAGATAAACATCTATTTCTGTTTTATTGACTATGCCAAAGCCTTTGACTGTGTGGATTACAAGAAACTGTGGAAAATTCTGAAAGAGATGAGATACGAGACCACCTGACCTGCTTCTTGAGAAACCTATATGCAGGTCAGGAAGCAACAGTTAGAACTAGACATGGAACAACAGGCTGGTTCCAAATAGGAAAAGGAGTATGTCAAAGTTGTATATTGTCACCCTGCTTATTTAACTTCTATGCAGATTACATCATGAGAAACACTGGGCTGGAAGAAGCACAAACTGGAATCAAGATTGCTGGGAGAAATATCAATAACCTCAGATATGCAGATGACATCACCCTTATGGCAGAAAGTGAAGAGGAACTAAAAAACCTCTTGATGAAAGTGAAAGAGGAGAGTAAAAAAGTTGGCCTAAAGCTCAACATTCAGAAAACAAAGATCATGGCATCTGGTCCTATCACTTCATGGGAAATAGATGGGGAAACAGTGAAAACAGTGTCAGACATTAGTTTTTTGGGCTCCCAGATCACTGCATATGGTGACTGGACCCATGAAATTAAAAGATGCTTACTCCTTGGAAGGAAAGTTATGACCAACCTAGACAGCATATTAAAAAGCAGAAACATTACTTGCCAACAAAGGTCCATCTAGTCAAGGCTATGGTTTTTCCTGTGGTCAAGTATGGATGTGAGAGTTGGACTTTGAGGAAAGCTGAGCGCCGAAGAATTGATGCTTTTGAACTGTGGTGTTGGAGAAGACTCTTGAGAGTCCCGTGGACTGCAAGGAGATCTAACCCGTCCATTCTAAAGATCAGTCCTGGGTGTTCATTAGAAGGACTGATGTTTAACACTTTGGCCACCTGATGCGAATAGCTGACTCATTTGAAAAGATGCTGATGCTTGTAAAGTTTGAGGGCAAGAGGAGAAGTGGAGGACAGAGGATGAAATGATTGGACGGCATCACTGACTCAATGGACAAGTGTTTGGGTGGATGCCGGGAGTTGGTGATTGACAGGGAGGCCTGGCGTCCTGTGGTTCATGAGGTCGTAAAGAGTCAGATACGACTGAGCGATGGAACCGAACTGAACTAATCCATCACAAGTTTCAGAAATTAATAAAAATATGAATATAAAATATTTGTATTCATTGTGAAAATGTAAAAATATATAAAGGAGCAAAATGAAATTTATCGCATTTCCTCTTCCTAGAGATGAGAACTCTATCCTCATAAACATTATTTCACAAAGCAGTAGTTTTTTAAAATTTACAATTATTCCGTAGTTATTGGTATTTTTTAGTTATACAAAATAAAACCCAGTTATACAAAATATGGTAGTGGAAAAGAAATTGGGAGTTGTGGGTTCTAATCTAGAACCAACCACTAACTATTTACTACTTTGCCATCATTCTGAAATGGAAAGATTGAACCAGATGGTTCCTTAGGTGCTACAGAGGTTAGACATAATGGTTATCTAGTTTAATATTTTATTATAGAAGTATCAGGCATACATACAGCATTATAATTTGACATCTGTATACACTACAAAGTGATCATCACCAGAAGTCTAGTAACCATGTATTTAACCCTTTTAACCCATTTCATGCATTCTTCAACCTACCCCTCTGGACACTAAAGTTCTCTACATCTATAAGTTTGTATTTGTTTTATTTTTGTTTATTCATTTGTTTTGTTCTGTTTTGTTTCTTAGATTCCAAATGAGTGAAATCATGTAGTATTGGTCTTTCTTTGTCTGACTTATTTCACTTAGTATAGTTCCGTGAAAGTCTATACATGTTGATACAAATGGCAGAATTTCATTCCTTTTCATGGCTAAATAATATTTCTGTGTGTGTGTGTGTGTGTGTGTGTGTGTGTGTNATTCTAAAGATCAGTCCTGGGTGTTCATTAGAAGGACTGATGTTTAACACTTTGGCCACCTGATGCGAATAGCTGACTCATTTGAAAAGATGCTGATGCTTGTAAAGTTTGAGGGCAAGAGGAGAAGTGGAGGACAGAGGATGAAATGATTGGACGGCATCACTGACTCAATGGACAAGTGTTTGGGTGGATGCCGGGAGTTGGTGATTGACAGGGAGGCCTGGCGTCCTGTGGTTCATGAGGTCGTAAAGAGTCAGATACGACTGAGCGATGGAACCGAACTGAACTAATCCATCACAAGTTTCAGAAATTAATAAAAATATGAATATAAAATATTTGTATTCATTGTGAAAATGTAAAAATATATAAAGGAGCAAAATGAAATTTATCGCATTTCCTCTTCCTAGAGATGAGAACTCTATCCTCATAAACATTATTTCACAAAGCAGTAGTTTTTTAAAATTTACAATTATTCCGTAGTTATTGGTATTTTTTAGTTATACAAAATAAAACCCAGTTATACAAAATATGGTAGTGGAAAAGAAATTGGGAGTTGTGGGTTCTAATCTAGAACCAACCACTAACTATTTACTACTTTGCCATCATTCTGAAATGGAAAGATTGAACCAGATGGTTCCTTAGGTGCTACAGAGGTTAGACATAATGGTTATCTAGTTTAATATTTTATTATAGAAGTATCAGGCATACATACAGCATTATAATTTGACATCTGTATACACTACAAAGTGATCATCACCAGAAGTCTAGTAACCATGTATTTAACCCTTTTAACCCATTTCATGCATTCTTCAACCTACCCCTCTGGACACTAAAGTTCTCTACATCTATAAGTTTGTATTTGTTTTATTTTTGTTTATTCATTTGTTTTGTTCTGTTTTGTTTCTTAGATTCCAAATGAGTGAAATCATGTAGTATTGGTCTTTCTTTGTCTGACTTATTTCACTTAGTATAGTTCCGTGAAAGTCTATACATGTTGATACAAATGGCAGAATTTCATTCCTTTTCATGGCTAAATAATATTTCTGTGTGTGTGTGTGTGTGTGTGTGTGTGTGTGTGTAACACATCTCCTTTATTCATTTCTCCATCAGTGGACACTTATGTTATTTCCATATCTTGACTATTGTAAATAATGCCACTAGAGACATGGGGGTGCACATATCTTTTGGAATTAGTGCTGAGCCTCTCTCCCTTCCCCCAATCCCAGCCCTCTAGGTCATTACAGAGTGCCAAGCTGGACTCCCTAGTTATTTAGCAACTTCATGTATTTTATACATGATAGCATATATATGTCAATGCTATTTTCTCAGTTCATCCCATCCTCACCTTTTCCACTGTGTCCACAAGTCTGTTTTCTACTAGGTTTATCAGTAGCATTTTTCTAGATTCCATATATATGCATTAATATAAGACACTTGTTTTTCTCTTTCTGAATTACTTCACTTAAAGAATCACTAGGTTCATTCCCCTTACTACAACTGACTCAGATCTGTTCCTTTTTATAACTGAGTCATATGCCATTGTATAAATATACCACTACTTCTTTATCCATTCATCTGTCAATGGACATCTAGGTGGCTTCCATGTCCTGGTTATTGTAAATATTGTTGCAATCAACATTGGGGTGTTTTTTTGTTTGTTTGTTTGTTTGTTTTTAGAATTGTGGCTTTTTCATTGTTTATGCCCAGTAGTAGGATTACTGGGTGTTATAAGCTTAACATAGCTCATTATTAGAGAAAAGGGAAGTTTTGCACAAAAATAAGATTTGTTCCTAATTTTTAAAGTAATCTCCCTATTGTTTCCATAATGGCTATATCAGTTTGCATTCCCACCAACAGTACAAAGAGGGTTCCCTTTTCTCTATATCCTCTCCAGAATTTATTATTTGTACTTTTTTTTTTTTGATGATGGTCATTCTGATCGGTGTGAGGTGATATTTCTTTGTAGTTTTGATGTGCATTTCTCTAGCAATGAACTATGTTAAGCATCTTTTCACATGTTTATTAGCCATCTCTATGTCTTTGCAGAAATGTCTTCCTGTTTTTTGGTTAGTTTTTTTTTTTTCCTGACATTGAGATATATGAGCTGCTTATATGTTTTAGAGATTAACCTTTTGTCAGTTTCTTCACTTGCAATTATTTTCTCCCATTCAGTGTTATCTTTTCATCTTGCTTATAGTTTCCTTTGCTATGCCAAAGTTTTTAAAGTTTATTAGGGCCATTTCTTTATTTTTTATTTTATTTCCATTAATCTAGGAGGAGAATCAGACAGAATTTATGCAATTTATGTCATAGAGTGTACTGGCTATGTTTTCTTCTAAGAGCTTTATAGTTTCTGGCCTTACATTTAAGACTTTAATCCATTTTGAGTTTATTTTTGTGTTAGGAAGTGTTCTAATTTCATTTCTTCTACACACTGCTTTCCAGTTTTCCCAGCATCATTATCAAAGAGGTTGTCTTTTCTTCATTGTATATTCTTGTCTCCTTTGTCAAAGGTAAGGTGCCCATCATTTTGTGGGTTTATCTCTGGGCTTTCAATCTTGTTCCATTGGTCCATATTTCTGTTTTTGTTCCAGTACCAGGTTGTCCTCATGACTGAAGTTTTGTAGTATAATTTGAAGTCAGGGAGGTTGATTTCTCCAGCTCCGTTAACATTCCTCAAGATTACTTTGGCTATTCAGGGTCTATTGTGTTTCCATAAAAATTGTGGAATATTTTTTTGAGTTCTGTGCAAAATGCCGCTGGTAATTTGATAGACAAAGAAATGAATTTGTAGATTGCTTTGGTTAATATAGTCATTTTGGTTAATATAGTCATTTTGACAATACTGATCATTCCAATCCAGCAATATCATATATCTTTACATCTGTTTGTGTCATCTTTGATTTCTTTCATCAGTGTCTTATAATTTTCTGTCTTACAGTCTTTTGCCTCCTTAGGTGGGTATATTCTTAGATAACTTATTATTTTTGTTGCGATGATGAATGGGATTAATTCCTTAATTTCCCTTTCTGAATTTTCATTGTCAGTATATGGGAATGTGAAAGATTTCTGTGTATTAATTTTATATCCTGTGGCTTTACTAAATTCATTCTTTAGCTCTAGTACATTTTGGTGGCATTTTAAGGGTTATATATTCACAGTATCATGTCATGTGCAAACAGTGAGAATTTTACTTCTTTTCTAATCAGTTGTTAAGTCATGTCCAACTCTTTGTGACCCCATGAACTACACACAGCACACCAGTCTTCCTTGTCCTTCACTATCTCCCAACATTTGCTCAAATTCATGTCCATTGAGTTGGTATGCCATCCAACCATCTCATCCGATGTTGTCACCTTCGCCTCTTATCCTTAGTCTTTCTCAGCATCAGGGTCTTTTCCAATGAATTAGGTCTTTGCATTAGGTACTCAAAGTATTGGAGCTTCACCATTAGTCCTTCCAATGAATGTTAAAGGTTGATTTCCCTTAGGATTAACTTGAACTGAAGGCACCAATTCTTCAGGGCTCAGCCTTCTTTATGGTCCAATTCTCACATTTTTAAATGACTACTGGAAATACCATAGCTTTGACTATACAGACCTTTTTTTTTTTTTTGTCACAGTGATGTGTCTGCTATTTAATATGTCATCTAGGTTTGTCATAGCTTTATTTCCAAGGAGCAAGCACCTTTTAATTTCAAAGCTTCAGTCACTGTCCACAGTGATTTTGGAGTCCAAAAAAATGAAAGCTGTCACTATTTCCACTTTTCCTCGTCTATTTGCCATGAAGTGATGGGGCCAGATGCCATGATTTTAGTTTTTTGAATGTTGAGTTTTAAGCCAGCATTTTCACTTTTCCCTTTCACCCTTATCAAGAGATTCTTCAGTTCCTCTTTGCTTTTTGCCATAGAGTGGTATTATGAACATATCTGAGACTGTTGATATTTCTCCTGTCTGTCTTGATTTCAGCTTCTGATTCATTCAGCCCAGAATTTTGCATGATGTACTCTGCATAGAAGTTAAATAAACTGGGTGACAATATGCAGACTTGACATACTCCTTTCTCAGCTGGGAACCAGTTCATTGTTCCACGTCCTATTCTAACTGTTGCTTCTTGACCTGCATGCAAGCTTCTTAGGAAGCAGGTAAGGTGGTCTGGTATTCCCATCTCTTTAAGAATTTTCCATACCTTTTTTTTTTTTTTTTGTGGCCACATAGTCAAAAGCTTTAGCATAGTCAATAAAGCAGAAGTAGGCTTTATTTTTTCCCTAGAATTCCCTTGCTTTTTCTGTGATCCCACCAATGTTGGCAATTTCTCTCATTCCTCTGCCTTTTCTAAATGCAGATTGTACATCTGGGGGTTTTTGGTTCATGTACTATTGAAGCCTAGCTTGGAGGATTTTGAACATTACCTCACTAGCATGTGAAATCAGAGCAATTGTATGGTAGTTTGAACATTCTTTGGCATTGCCTTTCTTTGGGATTGAAATGAAAACTGATCCTTTCCATCACTTTAACAGCATCATCTTTTAAGATTTCAAATAGCTCAGATGAAATTCCGTGACCTCCCCTAGCATTGTTCATAGTAACGTTTCCTAAGGCACAGTTGACTTCATACTCTAGGATGTCTGACTCTAGGTGAGTGATTACACAATCATGGCTATCTGGGTCATTAAGACCCTGTTTTGTATAGTTCTTCTCTGTATTCTTGCCATGTCATGTTAATCTCTCCTGTTTCTGTTAGGTCTTTGTCTTTTCTGCCTTTTATTGTGCCCATCATTGCATGAAATGTTCCTTTGGAATTTTCAATTTTCTTAAAGAGTTCTCCAATCTTTCCCATTCTATTGTTTTCCTCTATTACTTTGCATTGTTCACTGAAGATGGCTCTCTTATCTCTCCTTGCTGTTCTTTGGAACTTTGCATTCAGATCAGAATATCTTTCATTTTCTCCTTTGGTTTTTGCTTTTCTTTCCTCAGCTATTTGTGAGGTCTCTTCAGGTAACCACTTTGTCTTCTTGCATTTCCTTTTATTTCTTTTTCTTCTCTGGTTGCCATATCTAGGATTTCCAAAACAATACTGAATAACATTAGTGAGAGTGAGCTTTCTTATCTTGTTCCTGATCTTAGAGGAAATGCTTTCGGTTTTTCACCATTGGGAATATTTGCTGAAAGTTTGTCACTTTTGTTTTTGTTTAGTCGTTCATTCAGTCTGAACTTTGCATCCCACTGGACTGCAGCATGTCAGGCTCCCCTTTCCTTTACCATTTCCCAGAGTTTTCTCAAATTCATGTACACTAGCTCAATGATGCCATCCAACTATCTCATCCTCTGTTGCCCCCTTCTCCTCCTACTGTAAATCTTTCCCAGCGTCAGGGTCTTTTCCAATGAGCTGGCTCTTCGCAGCAAGTGGACAATGTATTGGAGCTTCAGCTTCAGCATCAACATGTCAGTGAATATTCAGGGTTGATTTCCTTTAGTATTCACTGGTTTGATATCTTTGCTGTCCAAGGGACTCTCAAGAGTCTTCTCTGGCACCACATTTGAGAACATCACTTCTTCAGTACTATGTCTTCTTTATGGTTGGTCCAACTCTCACATCCATACATGACTACTGGAAAAACCATAGCTTTGACTATACAGACTTTTGTTGACAAAGTGATGTCTCTACATTTTAATATGCTGGTATATGTGGCATATGACCTTTATTATATTGAGGTATATTCCTTCTATGTTGGTTTTCTCAGTTCAGTTCAGTTCAGTCACTCAGTCGTGTCCGACTCTTTGCGACCCCATGAATTGCAGCACGCCAGGCCTCCCTGTCCATCACCATCTCTCGGAGTTCACTCATACTCACGTCCATCGAGTCCGTGATGCCATCCAGCCATCTCATCCTCGGTCATCCCCTTCTCCTCCTGTCCCCAATACCTCCCAGCATCAGAGTCTTTTCCAATGAGTCAACTCTTCGCATGAGGTGGCCAAAGTACTGGAGTTCAACTTCAGCATCATTCCTTCCAAAGAAATCCCAGGGTTGATCTCCTTCAAAATGAACTGGTTGAATCTCCTTGCAGTCCAAGGGAGTCTCGAGTCTTCTCCAACACCACAGTTCAAAATCATCAATTCTTCGGCGCTCAGCCTTCTTCACAGTCCAACTCTTGGATCCATACTTGACCACAGAAAAAACCATAGCCTTGACTAGATGGACCTTAGTTGGCAAAGTAATGTCTCTGCTTTTGAATATGCTATATAGGTTGGTCAAAACTTTTCTTCCAAGGAGTAAGCGTCTTTTAATTTCATGGCTGCAGTCACCATCTGCAGTGATTTTGGAGCCCCCCAAAATAAAGTCTGACACTGTTTTCGCTGTTTCACCATCTATTTCCCATGAAGTGATGAGACCGGATGCCATGATCTTCGTTTTCTGAATATTGAACTTTAAGCCTGGTGAGTTTTTATTTTAAGTCGGTGTTGAATTTTGTTGAAAGCTTTCTCTGCATCCATTGAGATGATCACATTGTTTTTAACTTTCACTTTGTTAGTATGTTGGATAACATTGATTGATTTGCATAAAATGAAAAATCCCTCCGTCCCAAATGTGGCATATACTCTATTTGATTATGGTGTATGTAGAATTTCACTGAATATTTTTGCATCCATGTTCAGCAGTCATACTGGCCTGTAATTTTCTTTTTTTGTCTGGTTTTGGTATCAGCAAGATGGTGGCCTTGTAGAATGAAATTGTGTTTCCCTCTCTCTGTTATTTTTTGGAAGTTTGAGTAGGATGGATATTTCATGTTCTTTGAACTTTTAATAGAATTCCCCTGTGAAGCCATTTGGCCCTGGGCTTTTTTGTTGGAAGATTTTTGATCATAGTTTCAGTTTCAGTGCTTATGAGTTGTCTCTTCATATTTTCTATTTCTTTCTGATTCAGTTTTGGAAAGTTTTTCTTTTGTAAGAATTTGTCCATTTTATTAATATATAGTTGCTTGTATTAATTAGTCTCTTATGATCCTTTGTATTCCTGTGCTGTCTGTTGTAACTTCTTTTATACTTCTAATTTTATTGATTTGAGTCTTCTTCTTGTTTTTTTTTTTGACAAGTCTGGCTAATGGTTTGTCAAATTTGTTTTCTTGTCAAAGAACCAATTTATAGTTTTATTGACTTTTGCTATTGTGTCCTTCACTTATTTTTCACTTATTTCTGTTCTGATCATTATGATTTTTTAAATAAATTCTTTATATATTCTGTATATTAATACCTTGTTGGATATATAATTTTAAGGTATCTTCTCTCATTCAGTAGGCTGACTTTTATGTTTTAATGATTTTTTTGTCCACCCTACAGCAGCTTTTTAGTTTGATGTTGTCCAATTTATTTATTTGTTCTTTCATTTCCTTTGCCTTTGGCATCAATTCCACAAAAACCACTAAGGTCAATGCCAGTGTTTTTACTACCATTGTGTTCTTTTAGGATTTTAATAATTTTAGTTCTTATGTTCAAGTTTTTGAGTTAATTTTTGTAAATAGTGTAAGATGGTGTTTTAGTTTCATTCTTTTGCATGTGGATTTCAAGACTATCACATGTAGCCTTGCAAGTGGCTCTTCAACTATTAATTGAAGAGCTCTCTGCTGTATGTTATTGGTTCCATATCATAGATTAATTCACCATATATGTGTAAGGTTTATTTCTGGACTTTTGATTGTTTCAATGATCTATGTGTCTGTTTTTAGTGAAATGACCTTAATGTTTTGATGACCATCACTTTGTAGTAAATATTATAATTAAGTGTATGATGTCTCCAGTTTTGTTCTTCTTTATTATGATTGTTTTGACTCTTGAGAGTGTTTATTGGTTTTCCATACAAAATTTATTTATTCTAGGCCTATGAAATGTCACTGGAATTTTAATAGGTTTCATGTTTAATCTGTAGATTATTTTGGGTAGTATGGACATTTCAGCAATATTAATTCTTCCAATCTATGAGCACAGGATATCTTTCCTTTTGTGTGTGTGTCTTCTTCAATTTCTTTCATCACTGTCTTATAGTTTTCAGTGTACTGGTCTTTCACTTACTTAGTTAAATTTATTTCTATGGTACTCTACCCCTTATGACACAAATGTAAATGGGTTTTTTTTTCTTAATTTCTGTTTTTGATATTTCATTATTAGTGTACAGAAATGCCACAGATTTCTGTATATTGATTTTGTATCTGGTGGCTTTACTGAAATCACCTATTAGTTTTAACGATGTTTTGACGGAGTCTATCAAAAAATTTTTTGATAAAGTTTACAATATACAGTATGTCTTCTCTGGTGGGTCAGATGGTAAAAAGAATCTACCTGCAATGCCAGAGATGTGGGTTAGATCCCTGGGTTGGCAAGATCCCCTGGAGAAGGTAATGGCTACTCACTCCAGTATTCTTGCTCGGGAGAATTCCGTGGACAGAGGATCCTGGTGGACTACAGTCTATGGAGTTGCAGAGTTGGATGCAACTGAGTGACTAACACGCACACACACATAATGCTTCATGTCATCTGCAAATAATGACAGTTTTTATTTCTTCCTTTCTTGCTTAGTTGTTGTGACTAGGACTTCTAACACTTACTATGGTGAATGAAAGTGGCAAGAATGAACATCCTTGTCTCATTAGTAATCTTAGAAGAAATAGTTTCATCTTTTCATTGTTGAGTGTGATGCTATTTGTGGGCTTATCACATGTAGTGTTCATTATTTTGTGGTTATGTTCCATCTTTACCAACTGTGTTGAGGATTTATTTTTTGTCAAAATTGTTGACCTTTGTCAAATACTTTTTATGTACCTGTTGAGAGGATCATATGGTTTTTCTCTCTCATTTCATTAGGGCTTAAATACTCTTAACGATAAAGAAGGTGCATGCCTGATATTCAGAAGGTCCATGACTGATACTCAGGAGGTACTAATATACTTTAGGCATATTAGTATGCCTAATATTCATTCTGCATACTTTCCAGTAACTTTTGTATACTCATGGGATTCATTCTTTTGTGATCATTCTCAGCACAGAACTCCAGACAGTCCTTAAAAGTTAGTTGGTGGAGGTGGTGAAAGGAAACTCACTTGGCTTTCATGTTTTGGCTCAGTACCTATCCAAGCAAGGTTTGTGGAGCTTTCATCAGGCAGTTGAAATTCTTGTTTCAGGTTATCTGACCTTCACTTCAGAATTGATAAAGAGATGTCTGGGGTGCAACACAGGAATTTGAAAATTTAATTATCTTATTGGGAGAAACAAATAAGATTGGAGTCTCTATTTTTTTTTTTAGAACTCTTTTATATAATTGTAGTTGTTTCTTCATCTTCCATTGCATCATTTCTTTATCCATTCATTAAATATATTAATTATGTTCCATATTCCAGACATTTTTCAAGGTGTTAGGGCTATAATGATGAATAAAATTTAGTCTCTGCCCTATTATGGGTGATTTTAAACTTCAATTTATGCTTAAGTTTTTTCTTCTTGTACATGCTTTACCCTTGGAAAACTCACTGACTTCAGCTATCCTGAATATAATCTCATGTAGATGACCACTAAAACTGTTACTCTGGTTCAATTTCTTGTTCCCCAAGAATTCTCTTGTCTTAAAAACTCTCTAGACCTTTCTACTTGGATCTCACATTGTCATCACTGGATTAGAGTATCTACAATTCAAGTAATTTTTATTTATTTCTACCTCAAATTAAAAGCAGCTTCACTGTGATGTCTATAGTCTTGAAGTCTATCAAGTTTGAATCTAATACTGTTCTCATCAAATTATTTTTTGTTTGTGTCCAACTCTTTGTAATCCCATGAACTGCAGCACACCAAGCTTCCCTGTCTATCATCAACTCTCAGGGCCTACTCAAATTTATGTCCATCAAGGAGGTGATGCCATCCAATCATCTCATCTTCTGTCGTCGCCTTCTCCTCCCATCTTTGATCTGTCCCAGCATCAGGGTCTTTCCCAGTGAGTCTGTTCTTCACATCAGGTGACCAAAGTATTGGAGTTTTAGCAGGAGCATCAGTCCTTCCAATGAATATTTAGCACTGATTTCCTTTAGGATTGACTGGTTGGATCTCCTTGCAGTCCAAGGGACTCTCAAGAGCCTTCTCAAGCATAACAGTTCAAAAGCATTGATTCTTCAGTGCTCAGCTTTCTTTCTAGTCCAACTCTCACATCCATACATGACTACTGGAAAAACCATAGCTTTGACTAGATGGACCTTTGTTGGCAAAGTAATAGATCTGCTTTTTAATATGCTGTCTACCTTGGTCATAACTTTTCTTTCAAGGAACAAGTGTCTTTTAATTTCATGGCTTCAGTCACCATCTGCAGTGATTTTGGAGGCTCCTTGCCAATAAAGTCTCTCACTGACTCCCTGTCTATTTGCCACGAAGTGATGGGACTGGATGCCATGATCCTAGTTTTCTGAATGTTGAGTTTTAAGCCAACTTTTTCACTCTCCTCTTTCACTTTCATCAAGAGGTTTTTTAGTTCTTCAGTTTCTGCAATAAGAGTAGTGTCATCTGCATATCTGAGGTTATTGATAGTTCTGGAAACCTTGATTCCAGCTTGTGCTTCATTCAGCTGGCATTTCGCATAATATTCTCTGCACACAAATTAAATAATCAGGGTGACAATATACACCCTTGACATACTCCTTTCCCAACTTTGAACCAATCTGTTCCATGTCTAGTTCTAACTGTTGTTTCTTGACCTGCATACAGATTTCTCAGGAGGCAGGTCAGGTGGTCTGTTATTCCCATTTCTTTAAGAATTTTCCACAGTTTGTTGTGAGCCATACAGTCACAGGATTTGGCATAGTCAATAAAGCAAAAGTAGATGTTTTTCTAGAACTCTCTTGCTTTTTTGATGATCCAGCAGATGTTGGCAATTTGATCTCTGGTTCCTCTGCCTTTTTAAAATCCAGCTGGAATATCTGGAAGTTCACAGCTCATGTACTATTGAAGCCTGATTTGGAGAATTTTGAGCATTGCTTTATCTCACACTCATATTATTTTAACTTGGTCTTAATTTGTTCTTTTCATTTTATTTGCTGCTTCAGCATGTACTTTACTTTGCTAAACTGTACTTTTTGTGCTCTATATTTTTAATACATTTATATTATTTTAAAGATAACAACTGAAATGTATAGATTCTGGTACACCATGTGTGTGTTTGTATGTGTTTTTTTGTTTAGGTTTTAAATTTATTTATTTTTCATTCCAGGATAATTGCTTCACAGAATTTTGTTGTTTTCTGTCAAACCTCAACATCAATCAGCCAGAGGTATACATATACTCCCTCCCTTTTGAAACTCCCTCCCATCTCTCTCCCCATCCCACCCCTCCAGTTTCATACAGAGCACTTGTTTGAGTTTCCAGAGCCATATAGAAAATTCCCATTGGCTATTGATTTTACATACGGTAGTGTAAGTTTCCATGTTACTCTTTTCATATACCTCACCCTCTCCTCCCCTCTCTCCATGTCCATAAATCTGTTCTTTATGACTCCTCCATTGTTGCCCTGTAAATAAAATTTTCAGTACCATTTTTCTAGATTCCATATATATGCATGTTTGATTACGATATTTATTGTTTTCCTTCTGACTTACTTCACTTTGTATAATAGGTTCTAAGTTCATCAACCTCATTGGAACTGACTCAAATGTGTTCCTTTTTACAGCTGAGTAATATTCCATTGTGTATATGGACCACAACTTTCTTATGCCTTCATCTGTTGATGGACATCTAGGTTGCTTCCATGTTCTACCTATTGTAAATAGTGCTGCAATGAACAATGGGGTACATGTGTCTTTCAGTTTTGGTTTCCTCAGGGTACATGCCTAGGAATGGGAATGCTGGGTTATATGGTGGTTTTATTCCTAGTTTTTGAAAGAATCTCCATAACATCTTCCACAGTGGCTGTATCAATTTACATTCGTACCAAAAGTGCAAGAGCATACCTCTTTATCCACACCCTCTCCAGCATTCATTGTTTGTAGACTTTTGAAGATGGCCATTCTGATCAGTGTGAGGTGATATCTCATTGTATCTTTGATTGGCATCTCTTTAATAATGAGCGATGATGAACATCATTGCATGTGTTTGTTAGCCATCTGTATGCCTTCTGAGAAATGTTTGTCCAGGAATTTTTCCCACTTTTTTGATTGGGTTGTTTCTCTGGTATTATTGAGTTGCATAAGCTACTTGTATATTTTGGAAATTACTCCTTTGTCTGTTGTTTCATTTCCTATTATTTTCTCCAATTCTGAGGGTTGTCTTCTAATCTTGCTTATAGTTTCCTTTGCTGTGCAAAAGTTTTTACATTTAATCAAGTCCCACTTGTTTACTTTTGTTTTTATTTCCATTACTCTAGGAGGTGGGTCATAGAGGATCTTGCTTTGATTTATGTCATTGAGTGTTCTGCCTATGTTTTCCTCTAAGTGTTTTATAGTTTCTGGTCTTACATTTAGGTCTTTAATCCATTTTGAGTTTATCTTTGTGTATGGTGTCAGGAAGTATTCTAATTTCACCATTTTACATGTAGCTGTTCACTTTTCCCAGCATCATTTATTGAAGAGGTTGTCTTTGCCCCATTGTATATTCTTGCCTTCTTTGTCAAAAGTAAGGTACACATAGGTGAGTGGGCTTATTTCTGAACTCTCTATCGTGTTCCATTGGTCTATATTTCTGTGCCTGTGCCAGTACCATGACATTTTGATGACTGTAGCTTTGTAGTATAATCTAAAGTCAGGAAGGTTGATTCTTCCAGCTCCATTCTTTTTTCTGAAGACTATTTTGGATATTCGGGGTCTTTTGTGTTTCCATATGAATTGGGCAGTTTTTTTTTTGTTGTTGTTGTTCTAGTACTGTGGAAAAATGTCATTGGTTATTTGATAGGGATTGCACTGAATCTGTAGACTGTGTCTGGTAGTATAGTCATTTTCACAATATTGATTCTTCCTACCCAGAAACATGGAATATCTCTCCATATGTGTATGTCATCTTTGATTTCTTTCATTAGTGTCTTATAATTTTCTATGTACAGATCTTTTGTCTCCTTAGGTAAGTTTATTCCTAGTTATTTAATTCTTTCTGTTGCAATGGTGAATGGGATTGATTCCTTAATTTCTCTTTCTGATTTTCCATTGTTAATATACAGAAATGCAAGTGACTTCTGTGTATTGATTTTGTATCCTGCAACTTTGGTAAATTCACTGAATAGCTCTAGTAATTTTCTGATACTATCTTTAGGGTTTTCTATGTACAGTATCATGTCATCTGCAAATAGTGAGAGGTTTGCTTCTTTTCCGATCTGGATTCCTTTTATTTCTTTTTCTTCTCTGAATGCCGTAGCTAGGACTGACAGAACTCTATTGAATAATTGTGGCAAAAGTGGACACACTTGTCTTGTTCCTGATCTTAGAAGGAATGCTTTCAGTTTATCGCCATTGAGAATAATGTTTTCTGTATGATTTTCATATATGGCCTTTACTATGTTGAGGTAGATTCCTTCTATGCCCATTCTTTGAAGAGTTTTAATCATAAATGGATGTTGAATTTTGCCAGAGGCTGTTTCTGCATCTATTGAGATGAACACATGGATATCGTCTGTCCACATGTTAATATGGTGTGTCACATTGATTTGCATATATTGAAGACTCTTGGCACTGCTGGAAGAAACCAAGCTTGATCATGGTGTACGAGTGTTTTGATGTGGTGCTGAATTCTGTTAGTAAAAATTTTGTTGAGGATTTTTGCATTGATGTTCATCAGTAGTTCATCAGAACTACAGGCCTGTAGTTCTCTTTCTTTATGTTGTCTATGTCTGGTTTTGGTATCAGGGTGATGGTGGCCTCATAGAATGAGTTTGGAAGTGTTCTTTCCTCTGTAAATTTTTGAAAGTTTTACAAGAATAAAAATAAGCTCTTCTCTAAATGTTTAATAGACTTTTCCAGTGAAGCCGTCTGGTCCTTGGCTTTTGTTTTTTTGCAAGATTTTGGATCACAGTGTCAATTTCAGGGCTTGTAATAGGGTTGTTCATAATTTCTATTTCTTTTTGCTTCAGTCTTGAAAGATTTAACTTTTCTAAGAAGCTGTCTATTTCTTCCAGGTTACTTATTTTACTGCCATGTAGTTGTTCATAATAATCTCTTATAATCCTTTGTGCTGCTGCTGCTGCTGCTAAGTCGCTTCAGTCTTGTCCTACTCTGTGCAACCCCATAGATGGCAGCCCACGAGGCTCCCCGGTCACTGGGATTCTCCAGGCAAGAATACTGGAGTGGGTTGCCTTTTTCTTCTCCAATGAATGAAAGTGAAAAGTGAAAGTGAAGTCGCTCGGTCGTGTCCGACTCTTAGCGACCCCATGGACTGCAGCCCACCAGGCTCCTCAATCCATGGGACTTTCCAGGCAAGAGTACTGGAGTGGGTGCCATTGACTTCATCTGCATTATCTGTTGTAACCTCTCTTTTTTCATGTCTTGATTTTGTTGATTTGATTCTTCTATCTTTTTTCTTCAAGAATCTGCCTAAAAGTTTCGTCAATTTTATCTTCTCAAAGAACCAGCTTTTATTTTTATTAACCTTTACTATTTTTTCTTTTATTTATTTTTCATTTATTTCTGTTCAGATCTTTATGATTTCTTTCCTTCTACTAAGTTTGAGTTTTCTCTCTCTCTCTCTTTGGTTCTTCTTTTTCCAATTGTTTTAGGTGTAAAGTTAGAAGGTCTATTGGATGCTTTTCTTGTTTCTTGAGGTAGGATTGTATTGCTATAAACTTCCCATTTATAACTGCTTTTGCTGCATCCCATAGGCTTTGAGTTGTGTTTTCATTGCATTTGTTTCTAGACACTTTTTGACTTCCCTTTTGATTTCTTCAGTAACCTGATTTTTTTTTTTTCAAGAGATGTGTTGTTTAATCTCTATGGCTTTGTGTTTCTTAAAGGGGTGTGTGTGTGTGTGTGTGTGTGTGTGTGTGTGTGTGTGTGTGTGTGTGTGTGATTGATATCTAGTCTCATAACATTGGGCTTCCCTGGTGGTGCAGAGGTTAAAGCGTCTGCCTGCAGTGTGGGAGACTTGGGTTCGATCCCTGGGTCAGGAAGCTCCTCTGGAGAAGGAAATGGCAACCCACTCCAGTATTCTTGCCTGGAGAATCCCATGGACAGAGGAGCTTGGTGGGCTACAGTCCACGGGTCACAAAGAGTCAGACACGACTGAGCAACTTCACCTTCACCTTCACCTCATAGCATTGTGGTCAGAGAAGATGCTTGATACAATTTCAATTTTCTTAAATTTATTGAGGTTTGATTTGTGACCCAAGATATGGTCTATACTGGAGGATGTTCCATGTGCACTTGAAAAGAAGGTGTATTCTTCTGCATTTTGATGGAATGAAGATATCAATGATATCCGTCTGATCTAATGTATCATTTAAGACTTGTGTTTCCTTATTAATTTTCTGTTTTGATGACCTGTCCATTGGCATGAGTGGGGAGTTAAAATTCCTACTATTTTTGTGTTACTGTCAATTTCTCCTTTTATGTCTGTTAGTGTTTGTTTTATGAATTGAGGTGTTCCTCTGTTGGGTGCATAGATATTACAATTGCTATGTTTTCCTCTTGGATTGATCCCTTGAGCATTATGTAGTGTCCTTCCTTATCTCTTGTAATCTTGTTTATTTTAAGGTCTATTTTGTCTGATATGAAGATTGCTACTCCAGCTTTCTTTTGCTTCCCATTTGCATGGAATATATTTTTCCATCCTCTCACTTTTAGTCTATATGTGTCTTTAGGTCTCAATTGGGTTTCTTGTAGATAGCATATATATGGTCTCATTTTTGTAACCATTCAGCCAGTCTGTGTCTTTTGGTTGGAGCATTTAATCCATTTACATTTAAAGTAATCAATGATATGTGTACTCCTATTGCCATTTTCTTAATTGTTTGGAGTTGATGTTGTAGATCTTCTTTTCTCTCTTGCATTTCTTGGTTATATAATTCCCTTTAACCTTTAAGGCTTGAGAAAGCAAAGGCACTCCACTCCAGTACTCTTGCCTGGAAAATCCCACGAATCGGGGAGCCTGGTAAGCTGCAGTCCATGGGGTCACAAAGAGTCCGACACAACTGAACAACTTCACTTTCACTTTCCACTTTCATGCATTGGAGAATGAAATGGCAACCCACTCCAGTGTTCTTGCCTGGAGAACCCCAGGGATGGGGGAGTCTGGTGGGCTGCTGTCTCTGGG
Source organism: Raphicerus campestris (assembly GCA_006410735.1). Classification (NCBI taxonomy): domain Eukaryota; kingdom Metazoa; phylum Chordata; class Mammalia; order Artiodactyla; family Bovidae; genus Raphicerus; species Raphicerus campestris. The sequence goes on along the minus strand of SJYW01003154.1, from coordinate 1,128,602 downwards.
GCCACACAGAGTTGGACACGACTGAAGTGACTTAGCAGAAGCAGCAACAACCTTTATGGTGAAGCTGACTTGCTGGTACTGAATTCTCTTAACTTTTGCTTGTCTGAAAAGCTCTTGATTTCTCCATCAATTTTGAATGAAATCCTTCCTGGGTATGGTAATTTTGGCTGTAGAATTTTCCCTTTCAACACTTTAAATATATCCTACCATTCCCTTCTGGCCTGCAGAGTTTCTGCTGAAAAATCAGCTGTTAAGCATATGTGATTTCTCTTATATGTTACTTGTTGCTTCTCTCTTGCTGTTTTTAATATTCTTTCTTTGTGTTTAGCCTTTGTTAGTTTGATTTGTGTGTGTCTTGGTGTGTTTCTCCTTGGGTTTATTCTGTAGGGGACTCTTTGTGCTTCTGGGACTTGACTGACTGTTTCCTTTTCCATTGTGGGGAAGTTTTCAGCTATAATCTCTTTGAAAGTTTTCTCATACCTTTTCTTTTACTCTTCTTCTTCTGGGACCCTTACACTTTGAATACCGGTGCATTTGATATTGTCCCAGAGGTCTCTGAGACTGTTCTCAGTACTTTTCATTTTTATTTACTTATTTTTTTTTTTTACTTTATTCTGCTCTTCAGAAGTTATTTCCACCATTTTATCTTCCAGCTCACTGACTCATTCTTCTGCTTCAGACAATTCTGCTATTGATTCCTTTTAGAGTAGTTTTAATTTCAGTAATTGTGTTGTTTTTCTCTGCATGTTTATGCTTTAATTCTTCTAGGTCTTTGTTAATTGATTCTTGCATTTTCTCCATTTTGTTTCCAAGGTTTTTCATCATCTTTACCATCATTATTCTGAATTCTTTTTGTGGTAGTTTCCTTATTTCCTTTTCACTTATCTGGACCTCTTTCTAGATTGTTCTTTCATTTGTGTAGTATTTCTCTGCCTTTTCTTTTTTTTTAAACATTGTGTTTGAGGTCTCCTTTTTCCAGGCTTCAAGGAAAGTTGAATTATTTCCTTGAAGAAGGGTGAATTTTTTCTTTCTTTTGGTTTCTGCCCTCCTAAGCTTGGTCCAGTGGTTTGTGTAAGCTTCCTATGGGGTGAGATTTGTGCTGTTTTTATTTGTTTGTTTATTTTTTCTCTGGTGGGCAAGGCTGAGTGAGGTGGCAAACATGTCTGTTGATGATTAGGTTTGTATTTTTGTTTTGTTTGTTTTTTGGATGAAGCATCCTGCACAGGGTGCTCCTGGTTGTTGGGTGATGCCGGATCTTGTATTCAAGTGGTTTCATTTGTGTGAGTTCTCACTATTTGATACTCCCTAGGGTTGGTTCTCTGGTAGTCTAGGGTCTTGGAGTCAGTGCTCCCACTCCAAAGGCTCAGGGCTTGATCTCTGGTCAAAAGCAGAGATTCCACAAGTAGTTTATTATGGCATTAAGCGAAATTAAAACAAATATCCAAAAGTGAGAAACAAAAGATGAACCCCAGACAAATGGCATATATAAAATCAGGAAAATAACAATTAAAATATTGGCATACACACATATACACCCATGAGCAAAGTCAAAATAGTTCAACAAAAATAAAACACAGTAGACTGACCCTGCAAAATATGGAAATAAAAAATTATATTTAGCAGTTTAAGAACAAAACTAACTAAAGCACAATCTGGAAACAAAACTAAAGCAAGGTGTCAAGTGGAAATAAAGCAAAGGGAAGAAAACTAACAAATATATTGAGAGGATTAAAAGAAAAGAAAAAAGTATAGATATACTAATTAAATAGAGGTAGATGAAGAAGATTCATACAATGATTAACTGCAAGGGAAAAGAACGGTAGCCAAGGCAAACAAAGATGTAAATGTATAAAAAATATAATAGGTTTAAAAAATTATGATTATAGAAAATAGAAAAAAAAAGGAAGAAGCAAGCAAAAAGGAAATGAAAATAGGACAACTCCACAGAACTGTAAAAGCCCAACATAGAGGTGGAAGTTTATAACAGCAATAAAATATGTGTCTGAATAGCCATATATAGATATACACCCATTACAAAAACAAAACAGTCCAACAAAAGTAGAGTACAATAGACTGACCTGGAAAACAAAGGAAATCAAGAATTAAATCTATTAGAACAAAGCTTACTATAGCACAAACTAGAAAACAAAATGAAAGCAAGGTGTCAAAGGATGAAGAAATGAAAATAAAAGTGACAAATATTTTGAGAGGAAAGAAGAGAAATACAAGAAAGAAAGAAGAGGTATGCAAAGTTAAATAGAGGTAGATAAGGAAGATTTATATACATTTAGGTTAACTGCAAGGGGAAAAGAACAGTCAGAGAAGCAAAAGAATAAATTTAGAAAAAATAATAATAGGCTTAAAAAATTAAGAAGAAAAGAAAAGAAAAAAAGAAAAACTCCACAGAACTGCAACAGCCAAATGCAGATGCAAAGGTTTATAACTACAATGAAATATATGACTGAGAAAAAAATTTAAAAAAGCTCAAAAGCTTAATTGGATTTCATTGTGTCAATAAAATTGATAACTACAACAGATGGGGAAAAATGGGGTGGGAGGAAATCCAAAAGGATCTACAGAACAAGTCAAAAAATAAGCATAATACATGTTTTTCTTGAGTCATTGCTGTCAGGGTCCTTTCCTTCATTGGGAGTGACAGTCCACCTCACCTTTCTAGGATGCCCTCCAACACTATGCTGATCTCTGGACCTGCTGTGGGAGCAGCTCAGCTTCTAAACTGGTCCTACTCCTGTGTATTCTTGCCTCCAATGTCCACAGCTATCAGAACTAGTGTGTTCTCTTTTGTGGGAGCTCTCAATGACCTTTATTATATTCTATAGTCACAGCCTGCCTAGTTGATTGTGTGGATTTAATCTACAGGTTGTATGGCTGGTGGGAAGGTTTTGGGTCTTTCTCCTTATACACACTGTCCTGGGTTTCAATTGTGGTTTTGTTTCCACCTCTGCATGTGGGTTGTCCACTGGGCTTTGCTCCTGAGGCTGCCCTGGAGGGCTTGGGTTCGCCCTTGTGAGGGCCAAGTGTGGAGNCCTTATACACACTGTCCTGGGTTTCAATTGTGGTTTTGTTTCCACCTCTGCATGTGGGTTGTCCACTGGGCTTTGCTCCTGAGGCTGCCCTGGAGGGCTTGGGTTCGCCCTTGTGAGGGCCAAGTGTGGAGGTGGTGTAGCTTGGGTTACAGGGGTTCTGGCAGCACCAGGTATTCAGGGGAGTTGGCAGCTAGGGTAGCAGGAAATATAGTCCTCTAGGAGGGTATGGCAAGCAGTATTGGCCAATACACTCCAGTATTCTTGCCTGGAGAACCCTCCTCCCTGACAGAGAAGCCTGGCAGGCCACAGTCTNCGACACCATGACAGCAGCCCACCAGGCTCCCCAGTCCCTGGGATTCTCCAGGCAAGAACACTGGAGTGGGTTGCCATTTTCTTCTCCAACACATGAAAGTGAAAAGTCAAAGTGAAGTCACTCAGTCTTCATTTTATGCTTCAACAAATGGAAAGTTTTCTGAAATTGAGATGTGAGTGTAATACTAGAAGTTCTTAGTGCCACTAATCTTTGCCCCATGGCACAGCTATAATTACCTCACAAAGAAACATAGTAGGAAAATGCCATGTAATGACAGAGTATTTATAGATGGTTGAGGATTATTGTGTAATTACACTGAAGAGATCCAAAAGTAATTACTACATCCTTCTCTTGGGGTTTAGATGGAAAGGATCATCATGCACACAGAACCCCTTCCCTCAAAGCAAATTTCTCTTGTAGGGATTTCCCAATAGGAAGGGAGCAAAAGAGCCTTAATGATTCTGTATGGTCAAGCACTTTGCCAAGAGCACTGTTGTAAACCCTATTGCTCTGGCTTGACTCCAGTTCAGGAAACTATATTTTGCTGTCCTATTCCTCCCATTCCACTTTCACCCCAAGGAGTTTCAGTCCAACAGTATCTGTGTTCATTGCTCTTATTCATAAGCCCAGCATGGCCTGAGCTCATTTCATTTGTCCATTTCATTCTGTCCATTCTGGTTGAAATTCTGGTGACTGATAGGCACTTATGGTATAAATTGCCCACTCTATTAGGGAAATGAGATGTATGTACCGATCAGAAGCAAGAGGCAGAATATGGCAAGTTCCTTAAGAAANTTTGTCCATTTCATTCTGTCCATTCTGGTTGAAATTCTGGTGACTGATAGGCACTTATGGTATAAATTGCCCACTCTATTAGGGAAATGAGATGTATGTACCGATCAGAAGCAAGAGGCAGAATATGGCAAGTTCCTTAAGAAAGTTAAGGTGACATAAAACAGTGGTTAGTTTCAATAGAGGTTTCCAACAAAAGAGATTATAGATAGCTCCATGGAGAAAGGCAATTTATGCTCATATTGGAAGATGGGCAAAAACTGTCAGTAAGGGAGGGATAATTAAAGAGAAGGAAATGACAAAGAGAAAAAAAATATTATGAGCAAGTTAATGGAAGCATGAGAGAGAAGGAAAAACTTGGAAAAGGATAAGAAACCATGCTCATTTGGAATGTTTGGTACATGAAAGGGACTTGTCAGTCAGAAGAGTTGACAAGGAAAGTGAGGTCATACTGAGGAGGGTTTTGGATACCAAATTATGGTGTTTGAGTTTTATACTTAAATGAATAGAGATCACTGAGTGGAGAAATATGATTGGGGCTGACTTTACAAAAATTAATATGGCAACACCAGGAAAGATAGGTTAGGTTTGGACAGGGGGAGCAGGAAAAATTTTGAGGTTGATGTTCTGAAAATAGGTAGTCAATGGGAATTTGCTGCATGTCTCAGGAAACTCAAACAGGAACTCTGTATCAACCTAGAGGGGTAGGGTGGGGAGGGAGATGGGAGAGAGGTTCAAAAGGAAGGGGTATATATATGTATACCTATGGCTAATTCATTTTGAGGTTTGGCAGAAAATAAAATTCTGTAAAGCAATTATCCTTCAATTAAATAGTAAATAAAAATTAAAAAAAGAACTGTAATATAAAGTTGAAAAGCAATTGGGACCACTAGATGAGCAATTCAGGAAAGGGAAAGGAGAAGATGTTTAAAAAGAAACATTACCTAAATTCAGTGAGCAGATTAGAGTTTGAAGTGAGGGATAAGAAAGGGGTGATATGAAAGAGACATAATTATATGCCAGAGTATGACACTGTTATTGCTGAGGACAACAGACACAGAGAAGAAACCACAGCAGGAAGGTGAGCTCAGCTCTGATGGGTGGTGCTTCAGAAAATATTTGCAATCCTTTTCAGAAACAGAAAGGATAATTTTCCATCAACTAATGGCACTCCGAAGAAGCAGAAAATGTACTACCTTTTTCTTGTCTTTCAATTTCCTCTTCCAAAGAATGAGGGCATCAAACAAGAACACGGCAAGAGTTTCAGCTAATACTTGCATCCTAGCTTCTAGAAAGAGCTCAGCAGAACAAGGAGAGATGAGCCCCTGTCTGTCTACAACAGGCTTATAATGTATAAAACCAAGCAAATAAAATTTTGGCTATCTGTATATTCTTTGTAAGATCACATTTATAAGTAACAGTGGGGATTATTGGTGCCAAATTACCTCCTTACAATGTGCTGCCTGTAATTACTGTCATTCTATTGACTGATTTACATAATCATAAATTCAAGCAACAGGAAACTATCCTCCTCAACTCTCACTCAGGTCACACATCTTAGCATTATATGGTGGTTCATAGGTGCAGTAAGGAAAAAAAATGTATTTAAAAACCACTTTGAAGAAAAAAGTACTAGCAAATACTAATAATTCATTTAAGTGCTTATGAAATGATCTCAGCATATGGAGTATGCCGTAATTATACAATGTTTATAAATTGGTGAAGTATTTTGGGTTGAGTCCTTTTTCGTGTTTGTAATTTTTCACCTTCAAAAACAATGTGATGGCCCTATTCCTAGCTTTTTTGCCTTTTATTAAATAGTATCTGTTAGACAAATCAAAGAAGAAACAATTTACTCTGTACACCATCTGAACTGTGGTCTGAAAAGATTTAGCAGGGAGTGGAGAAAAGAAATCTTTAGTATACTTGTATACTCATATTTACATGGAAAGCTTTAACCAAAATAGTGAATAAGCAGATAAATTTCAGAGAAATCTTAATTTTGAATACATGCTGGCCTATATCTTTGTTTTACTAATGTTGGAGATAAAATATTAGGTTGGCAATGAGAGAATCTGAGCACACAGCACTGAAACTGTTGGGAGTCATTTGCTGGATGCAAACACTTTCTCTTTTTCTCTTTAGGATGCTCGTGGATCTTGAACTAATGAAGAGGTGACAAGCTTAGGATTCCTATGTCCTATAGAATGACATAGCCTAGGATAACGCTATGAGAGTTACACATCAAATTTAAAATTTCAAGAAGCCACATTAACAAAAATGCAAAGGTGAAATTAACTTTGATATGCTATTACAGTTAATGCAATATGGTGAAAATATCATAATTTCAATAAATGTGTTAGTTTCCAAGGGCTGCTGTAATTAATTATTGCATGTCTAGAGGATTAAAATAAGACAGATTTATTCTTTTACAGTTCTGGAGGTCAGAGTCTGAAATCAATTTCACTGGGACAAACTCAAGTTTTCAACAGGACCATATTCCCTCCAAAGGTGCTAAGGGAAAAACTTTCTCTTGTTTTGTCCACTTTCTGGTGACTGCTGGCATTCTTTGGCTGGCAGCTGCATCATTCTAGTCTTTGCCTTCATGGTCAGACACACATATTTTGTGTATGTCCAAATATCCTTATACCTTTCACTTATGAGAAAGTATGTGACTACATGTAAGGTGGATCTGGATAATTCCAGATAATCTTCTCATCTCAAAGTCTTTAATTTAACCACATCTGTAAAGACCCCTTACTCAAATAAGGTGAAAGTTGAAGCATTTAGTACCTGATATCTTTGGTTGACAATTTTTTCAGATATTGGCATTCAGATTATGACATAATGTAATGAATAAAATTTTTTTAATGAGAATCTTTACTTTTTGTACTGTTTTTGACCTCTAATATACATTCCCCATTTTTAGCACATCTTAATTTGGATGCTAAGTTTTCAGTGGCTTAAGTGAAACATAGTCTTACCTTACAAAGGAAGTTGTGTTAAACAGAAAAATAATTTACACTGCTTTAGGTTTTTGAATTTAAATTAAAATAAAAGACACTGAAGATTCGGTTCTTCAGCAGCACTAGCCATGTTGCAGGTGCTACATAGCCGTATGTGGCTATTGGATGCCATTTTGGACACTGTAGGTCTAAAAGATGCCCAGTTGTCTTACTCTTTTCTCAAACCAATAAAATATATGTATTTATATTCTGTGTACAATGATGCAAATATACAACATTTTCCTATAAATAATTTAGTTTTTAGACTAATAGTCACTTTACTGGTAGCTTCTCCAACTCCCCATATACTTTACAAATAAATAAACAACCTAGACAGAATACATGGGTTTACAAAGAACTCACTGGTCATTAGTGATGCATGTGTGTTTGAACCCAGCAGTATTTTCATGGCATCCTACTGTATTTTTCCAATAGTGTATCTTAAGATGAAACCATGAGAATGTTTCTCCCATTCAGAAGTTTAAGCTGTTTAGTAACAACTTTGCCAGAGGTTGAATCCTGCCTGAAAACATTGCTAAATAAGATAAAGAAATGTAAACAGTGGCATATAGTTCTCTCAGTTAAGAATTATAATATTTGATGAAATTGAAAGAAAGCCCTTTGCCAAGAAAACATATGACATATGCATATGAAATATCCAATTTGTTATAAAATTACAATTAAGTGATGCTATATTAGCATCTGCTTTATTGACTATGCCAAAGCCTTTGAATGTGTGGATCACAATAAACTGTGGAATATTCTGAAAGAGATGGGAATACCAGACCACCTGACCAGCCTCTTGAAAAACCTGTATGCAGGTCAGGAAGCAACAGTTAGAACTGGACATGGAACAACAGACTGGTTCCAAATAGGAAAATGAGTATGTCAAGGCTGTATATTGTCACCTTGCTTATTTAACTCTATGCAGAGTACATCATGAAAAACGCTGGGCTAGAAGAAGCACAAGCTGAAATCAAGATCGCTGGGAGGAATATCAGTAACCGCATATATGCAGATGACACTACCCTTATGGCAGAAAGTGAAGAGGAACTAAAAAGCCTCTTGATGAAAGTGAAAGAGGATAGTGAAAAAGTTGGCTTAAAGCTCAACATTCAGAAAACAAAGATCATGGCATCTGGTCCCATCACTTCATGGGAGATAAATGGGGAAACAGTGGAAACAGTGTCAGAGTTTATTTTTGGGGGGCTCCCAAATTACTGCAGAAGGTGATTGCAGCCATGAAATTAGAAGATGCTTACTCCTTGGAAGGAAAGTTATGACCAACCTAGACATCATATTCAAAAGCAGAGACATTACTTTGCAAACAAAGATACGTCTAGTCATGGCTATGGTTTTTCCAGTGGTCATGCATAAATGTGAGATTTGGACTGTGAAGAAANAGTTATGACCAACCTAGACAGCATATTCAAAAGCAGAGACATTACTTTGCAAACAAAGATCCGTCTAGTCATGGCTATGGTTTTTCCAGTGGTCATGCATAAATGTGAGAGTTGGACTGTGAAGAAAGCTGAGCACTGAAGAATTGATGTTTTTGAACTGTACTGTTGGAGAAGACACTTGAGAGTCCCTTGGACTGCAAGGAGATCCAACCAGTCCATTCTGAAGGAGATTAGTCCTAGGTGCATTGGAAGGACTGATGCTAAAGCTGAAACTCCAGTACTTTGGCCACCTCATGTGAAGAGTTGACTTATTGGAAAAGACACTGATGTTGGGAGGGATTGGGGGCAGGAGGAGAAGGGGATGACAGAGGATGAGATGGCTGGATGGCATTACCGACTAGATGGACATGAGTCTAAGTGAACTCTGGGAGTTGGTGATGGGCAGGGAGGCCTGGCATGCTGCAATTCATGGGGTCACAAAGAGTCAGACACGACTGAGTGACTGAACTGAACTGATATTAGCATCTGCACTATATATTGTAGTATATCAATTTTGTATTTTTGGTTAAAAGAAATGACATGTATTTTGTATTACTATCTACTTTTCATAATATGTTTTATGCATTGTTTCATTTGATCTCCTGAATCATCCTCCAAATTTGATGAGAAAAAATTACTTATAAGTATATCAAGATACACAATTTTACAGACATAAAGCATATCAGTGTGTATTGTTGAATAAATTGAATAAAGAAAAATAGAGTGGGAAAATATAAAAAATAAATTGACCAAAAATAGAAACAGAAAATGTCTCAGCCCATGGTGTAACAGTTGGTGGGTATTAGAAGTCACACATATTGTATGTAGTATAGCCTTGTCAATGTCAAAATTCTGATGACTCAGTTCTTTTTCAGTGGCTGCTTTTGACATTTCAGCTCTGCAGAGTTCCGAGGACTCTCTTCTGTGTCAAATAGACATTCCATCTTCTCAGCTGAGCCTCCCTCATCACCTCACTCCTCCCCTCCCCATCCTCTCTTCATGTGGTGCTGTTGCTTGTGATATTGACAGACTAAAAGATTGCTCATTCCCCATAGCCACACAAGGTAAATTAAAAAAAGGAAAAGTCAAAGCTATTTCTGGACCCTCTCGCACAAAGGGACTCTCAACTCAATACATCTTGGTTGCTTGAAAATGATGCTTATTAATAAGTGAGGAAGGCACAGTTAGTTCATGAGGCTTCAGGGTCATCTATTTAGGGGATAATTCACTTCCCAAACATACTTTTGCTTTCGATTCTTATAAATTGTTGAGCACAAGATATTTTATGTTAAAGCAATTGCTGTTATCTGATCTGTAAATGCAGTAAATAATCAAAGGAGCTGGGGACAGTTTCCAAAATGTTTCTAAATTCTACCATCNATGAATTATACCAAGTAGTATCTTAATTACCATCTAGTGGGTTAAGGAACCTTATGCTTTGGATGCTATTATTGGGCAAATTACGTGGACTGGGTCTTTTTATGAACTCTTCATGGACTTCTCCCTCCTGTCCCTCTTTTCCTGTTTCATTACATCAGAATATGAATTACTGCTCCCAATATTCATCTTTTTATGGTTAATTAGAAGTTGTATGGTCACTAATCCTTCCTTGTTCTCTTTAATCCCCACTCCTTCTCAGCTCAATATTCATCTTTTGGTTTCTTTTACTCCACTGGCACAGGCCTAGCATGTCTGTGAAATGCTGACAGATCAAGAGAGGAAGAAATTACATGGTGTTGAATTGTTAGCTTATAATTTATTTATTTAACATATATGCATTGATCACCCTTGGTTGTACAGCGATCTTATTGGCAATTCTAGAGTTCAGTAACAATATTCACTCTGCCTCATATTTCCTCTGCTCTGGTATGCACAGATAGTTTTACTCACACTTTCCAAGTTATACCTTTTGTTTGTCTTATAGATCATCACTAGTAATCAGAGCCTATTATTTTGAGTTAAAAATGAAACCTTTTGGTATTTTAGGACAAAATAGTTCTATTGCTGTTAAGTGTGTGTGTAATTTTATGAAAACTACTTCTGGTATACTTAGCTTTCTCTCATTTTAGATAAAACCAAAAAAATCCTCACAAGTTAGCTTTGTTACTCATTTTTTTTCCCTATCTGCTAACATACACATGTTTTCATTTAATAAATATTCAAGCAATGCCAGACTCTGTTCTAATTTTTATGGAAGCAACAATGAACAAAACACCTGCCCTCATGGAACTTTTATTACAATTAAAATTATATTTTATGAAAAAAAATTCTGAAATCACATTTAAATTTAAAAGGATAAAACATATGAAATATCTATATCTATATCTATGTTTATGTTTGTATATACATATATATGTATACCATCTATTGGGGAGGAGAAGGGTGTTTGTGTGTGTCTGTGTGTGTATTGCCCATAAGGTTTGAGAAAGTAACTCTAGGTCAATTAAAGAATGTATTTTCTGTTAAGAATATATGAAAAGAAATAAGAGGAGAAATACAGGAAGGAAAGCATATTGAGTACTTTTTATATAACTCTTCTTCATCACAAAATAGTGAAAGATATTACTTAGTCTACCAGAAGGGTTCTTTTCATTCAAACTCCACTTAGGCTTTCAGTCTTGAAATAGAGGAAGAGAAAGAGAGATAGAATAAGAAAATATCTGTGGGGAAGACTGGGTAGTAGAAGAGAGAACTTGGTACTACATAAAACATTTCCTAATTGGAAAAATCCATTTGCTTTCTCCTTGCCTAATTTTGAAAATTTCCTGTTTCAATATTCTTGAAACAAGACATGGAGAAAGCAAATGGCTGGTCCCCAAGAGCCACTGTACATCTGAGTTCTGCTTTAGGAAGAGGTAGAGGTTGTGTAGGACAGAATGGTTAGCTTGGGCCAAGTCTACTCAGATCTCTGTCAGAAATCACAGCTGGAGTTCTAGGTTGCAGAGGCTACAAAGTTCTCTAATTGAATTCACAGGGTCCCTGGATGTAAATGGGTTGACTATTATATCTTCATTTTAATTAACTTCTAACTAGAGTTTAGCACTTCCATCTATTATGAATGTAGGAAAGAAATCACATTAGGATTAGCAGAATTTATGGACATCATCAATAGAAATTACATATATCTTTATACCACATCACAGTTGTTGCAGCTGTCTACAAATCATGTTTGTGCTCATCATTAGTTTGAGATTATGGTGGCTATTAGACCCACACTAGACCTTGTTATTGGATATGTAAATAAAAATGTATATGATTTTATAGGACAATTTTTCCCTTAATTGTATAACTGTCTCAATAAAACAAGTTTCTTTTGAAATTTACCTATTTTGCTTTTGTATTTAAAAGCTTTATTCTAAGGAGGAATTTACAGGCTTCCTCAGATTGCCAAAGGAGTGCATGGCACAGAAAAGTTAAGATTTCTGGTCTAGAGAGAAGAAGTTACTATTAGAAACACCTGGACCAAAGAATGTTCTACACTCTGTTGGGTGATATTATTATTTTATTAAATTCTTTATTCCAAGATATTTGCTCTACAATATTGTGCTGGTTTCTGCCATACATCAACATGAATCAGCCACAGGTATACATATGTCCCCTCCCTCCTGAACCTCCCTCCTATTTTCCACCCTGTTCCACCCCTCTAGGTTGTCACAAATCACTGGGTTGCGCTTCCAGTGTCACACAGAGATTCCTACTTGCTATCTGTTTTACATATGATAATGCATGTGTTTCCTTGCCATTGTTTCAATTCATCCTACCCTCTCCTTCCAAAGTAAGTCAGAAAGAGAAAGGCAAACATTGTATATTAACAAGTGTATGGAATCTAGAAAGAGGGTACTGATGAAACTATTTGCAGGACAGCAATGGAGACACAGACAGGAGGGCTTCCCTGTTATCTCAGTTGGTAAAGAATCTGCCTGCAATGCAGGAGACCTGGGTTGGGAAGATCCCCTGGAGGAGGGCATGGAAAACCACTCCAGTATTCTTGCCTGGAGAATCCCATGGACAGAGGAGCCTGGTGTCACAGAGTTGTGCACAACTGAATGACTAAGCACAGCATAGTGTCCAACATAGTGATTCATAATTTTAAAAGTCACATTTCATTTATAGCTATTGTATAAGATTGATTATATTATCTGTGTTGTACAGTGTATCCCTGTAGCTTATCTGTTTTATACATAGTAGTTTGTACCTCTTAATTCCCTACCCATTTTGCCTTTCCCTTCTATTTTCTCCCCATTGTTTATTTTCTATATCTGTGAATCTATTTCTTTTTTTTAAATTATATTCACTAGTTAAAAAAAATTTTTTTTTAGATTTCACATAGAAGTCACATTGTATAGTGTTTGTCTTTCTCTGATGTCACTGCTATGTGAAATCTAAAAAAATGAAACTATTGAATATAACAGGATTTCATAAGCATTTGTACTCATACAGTATGTGTCTGACATTTCATTTAGCATAATACCCTCCAAGTCCATCCATGTTTTTGTAAAGGGCAAAACTTCATTCTTTTACACATTCATTCTTAAGGGTTTCAAACTTTTAAAAACTAGTTTTAGACAAAACTAAAGGTATACTTCTACTAAACACTTCGAGAAAAGGAGTGGTTTCCAAAGCATCCTTGCTACAGGAACAATACAAGGTTGATCAAGATAAGAGGCAAGATTAGGCCATGATGTTGAGTAGTAGTCAAAGGGTAGCTCAATATGAAAAGAGTTTGTGTCCTACCGTCAAATAAAGTTAGTTTAGTATTTAAAGGCGAAGGAAGAAAAACAGAAAAAGGGGGCTATAACTCAAAGGATCTCTGAACTAAATTAATGTGTCAAGTGTATTTGATTCATTTGAGGCATAGAGCTTGTCAGACAAAACTGGGAAGCCATACTAGCTTGTTTTAATAAGCTTTCCTTATTTGAAAAATGAAGGGAGTGGGACAGATAAGTTACTGAGGTCACTTCTGGTTCTAAGCTTTCTATGTTTAGAGCTTGTAAATTCTTTAAAAGGCAGATACAGGCCCCATAACTCCTATTCTCCAGCTACCCTCCAGTCCCTGCCTGTAGTATAGTGTTCTAAATGCATTTCTTAAGTTGATGCTGAATGAGGGAGGTGGAAACACAGACTCTAATAGATGACATGCATTAAACTACTGTGTGACTGGCAGTGTGTTCACTGACTTTTCCACATGCTTCAGTTAATCATCCTATGCTACCCCTAATTGTTGGACGCATTCATTTTACAAATGAGAAATAGGACTCAAAGACAGAGCTCTCAACAGTGTAACTAGGATTTAAAGCTACATCAGCCTGGTTGCAGAGTCTGCCCTCTTCACCAGGTCCTCATGTTGGAGATGCCAAGAAAGGGGTCACTACTGAGATCAAGAGAAAAGAGTGGTCTCAATTGGTCCTTGAAGCCAAACATTTACGGCTTCAGACAGAGCAAGACTCAGCTCTTGCCTGAGCCATCTAGATAACCATCTAGTCCTCTATATGGATGAGTGTTGGTTCAAGGTGACATTTCTAATGACTGTTCTGTACCTGAGAAGGCATCTATTTTCTTGGGGTGGAAAATAATTTTGCCCAATAGATTATGGAGGCCCTGAGAATGAGGAGCCTGATACTAAGAATAGCCAGTTTCCTTGAAAAACTGCTCACATAAAGTAGATCTCTATTTATACGACAGCATGAATAAAATAAACTATTTTGCATTTATATAGTGCCTTTCCTCACATAAGAGCCCAGGGGCTTTGCTAACACAGCCTTACAATGAAACACAGCCACCTCTGGGAGACCACCAGACAGACAACCACAGCTGTGCAGACTGTAAGGCAGTGGGGGAGGCAAATGTGGGGCTGAGAACATCAGACACCTGTTCTGAATTGTGCTAAAGTGAATGCTTTGATAAAAACCTATGTTTTCAGAGCTCAATATAGACACACCTCATCAATTCTTAAACTTGCCAACAAGAAGCATAGAAGTAGGTACAAATATTCTGTTTCACAGATTATAAAACAAAGAATTTTTTTAAAATTGCACTTTCAATTTAAGTTGAAATAGTATAATGTTATTTTTGAAATTATAGCTCATATATATATATATGTGTGTGTACTAAATTGCTTCATTGTGTCTGACTCTGTGCGATGCTAATTACTTTAGCCTGCCAGGTTCCTCTGTCCAGGGAATTCTGCAGTACTCTTGTACTGGAGTGAGTTGCTGTGTCCTCCTCCAGGGGATCTTCCTTACCCAGGGATCGAATCTATGTCTCTTACATCTAACCTGCATTGACAGGCAGATTCTTTACCACTAGACCACCTGGGAAGTCCATATATATATGTATATATGTGTGTGTGTGTGTGTGTGTGTGTGTGTGTGTGTGTGTGTGTGTGTAGTTGTATATCTCTGCTTAATGTCTGTGTGTGTGTTCTTTTATATGGTTGAGACTGTATTGTGTATTATATGTAAAATATCATTTTTCACTTGGTAGTCCATGAGTATCTCTGTGTATTATGGAAATATGATAACTATAATGTAATAGCACACATTGTATTTCATTTTCTATATGATAGTCCCATAGTTCATCTAGCTGTTCCTTTTATATTGTTTCTTTTCCCCCTATTTATAAAATAGTTCAATGTATTTCTATATAAAACTTTGTATTTATTTCAGACTTTTTGTCTTGGAAGTGAAATGGCTTCATGATGTGATGAACATGTTTGAAGCTATTAGTACACACTGACAAATTGACAAAGTAATTTCCTGAAGCTTGTACAAATTTATATTATTCAGCACGATCTATGTGCCTATCTTAGTTCATCAATGTTGTTTATTATCATTGAAAATTTATTTTCAAATTGAAACAACTATATATTCATGTTAAACTTGAGCACAATTTTTAATGATAATTAATCATTTACTTATTCTTTGGCAAGTTGTTCATGTTTTCATTGGAATATGATGATCTCATACTGATTCAAAATTGCTTTTTTATGTGTTAAGGATATAGTAACTCTTTTACTCTCTTATTAGAAACATAGCTTGCTGTTTTAGAGTATTATCTTTGGAATTATTCAACCTTAAATTCCAAGCTCAGCTAACAGTTTACATGCTATGTGATTATGGACAAGTTGCTTTCTCTTCCCATCTTCAGTTTCCTGAAACTCAGGTGAGGATAAGTAGAGGTAGATTTTCCATGAAGATAAGAAAGCACCTTTAGAATTGTGTTGACAGGGTCTAACATTTGTTAAAAAGTTGCAAAAGTAAAATAGTTGAACCACACGTAAGACACCGATCTCTTTCTGTTACAATTTTCCCTTTATCATTCTGCCCCTCTATAATACATTTTCTCTCTTATATTTTCCCTTATGACAGATTGCATTGTAGTACCTGCAGGAATGTTAGGGCCCAGCTAATAGGATATACAGAGTTTGGATGTGTGGTATATTTTTATATGGCTCACCACTACGTGTATGTATGTATGAAAGAAACTTGATAGCGATTTCCCCAAAGTTGACAATAATCCCAAACACTTGCATGACATTATTAAAAAAATGAGTTGAGAATATGAAGAAATTTCCTTAAGTTATCAATAAAAAATAAAATGACTGTTTTTATGGAAAACAGTATGCAGACAGGACAAATACAGGGAAAAGTATTGTAGATGTGAGAAAACTGGCTTAAAATTCAGCTTTTAAGAAACTAAGATCATGACAGCCGGTCCTTTCACTTCATGGCAAATAGATAAGGAAAATATGGAAACAGTGTCAGATTTCTTTTTCCTGGGTCCCAAAATCACTCTGGATTGTGACTGCAGCCATAAAATTGGAATAGCTATGACAAACTTAGTATATCAAAAAGCAGAGACATCACTTTGCCATCAAAGGTCCATATTGTCAAAGCTATGGTTTTCCCAGTATTCAAGTGTGACTGTGAGAATTGTTCTGTAAAGAAGCCTGAGCACTGAAAAATTGATTCTTTCAAACTATGGTGTTGAAGAAGACTCCTGAGAGTCCTTTGGACTGCAAGGAGAGCCCACCAGTCCATCCTAAAGGAGATCAGTCCTGGGTGTTCATTGGAAGGACAGATGCTGAAGCTGAAACTCCAATCCTTTGGCCATCTGATGTGAAGAGCCGACTCATTAGAAAAGACCCTGATCCTGGGAAAGATCGAGGGGAAGAGGAGAAGAGGATGACAGAGCATGATATGGTTGGGTGGCATCACTGACTCAATGGACATGAGTTTGAGCAAACTCTGGGAGACAGGTGAAGGACAGAGAAGCTGGGTGTGCTACAGTTTATGGGGTTGCAAAGAGTAGGACAAGACTTAGGGACTGACAATTGTAGATGTGTCAAACAATTTTCTAATAAATTTTTTTCAGATTTCATACTTGTTGGATCTATTTTTTTTGAAGTTTGTATTTTGTTGTGATTTTTCTCATCCTAAATTAATATTGACTTGCATGACTAATTTTGCATTAGTAATATTCTTTTTCTTAAACATGACACTCAGAATTGTGATAGTTTAAGTCCTTCAAAAATTTGGTACTTGGGGCCACACTTTCTTCATCAAAAAATGAGGATATTAAATGAGAGTATTATGAGTTATTTAGAGAACAGCTTGACTTTTTAAAAAGTAATTTTGCCAGATTACTTAAATTCTACAGTCAACTGATAGCTGGTTTTATAGATAAAAATTGTGGATCTAATCTGCTATGTCATTAAGCTTTTAATTCTATTATAGATGATATATATGTATCCACTGGGGCTTCCCTGTGGCTCAGAATCTGCCTGAAATGCAGAAGATCAGGTTCAATCCCTGGGTTGAGAAGATCCTACCCACTCCTGTATTCTTATCTGGAGAATTCCACAGAAAGAGGAGTCTGATGGGCTACAGTCCATAGGGTCACAAAGAGTTGGACACGACTAAGTAACTAACACTTTTACTCACTCATATATATCCTTTACCTGGGTAGATATAACAGAACATATATAAATATTGAGATGGGTAGATTTAGCTAGTGAATATGCAAATAGTTGATATCCAGGAGTTATGATAACAATTGACTTTACATCATACTTATTTCTCCATTTAATGGTTCGATCAATAATTTGAATGACCATGTTCATGAGGAGTGCAAATGATACCATAATAGTTAGTAGAATGAGTATTAAAATTCAGTACAAGTAGGAAAGCTGTAACACAATAAGAATTACAGAATAATTAGTACAAGGGAATATACTTATGGAAAGATAAACACACAAGCAACATTACATATATATTTATGAGATTAGATATATTTGAAAGCCTTCCTTTCAAGTTTTAATATACAAATAATTAAATTTTAATATAAAATAAATTAAGCATAGTTTTAGGGTCTATAAAAGCAAAGATTATAAATTTATTGACCTGTTCTCAAGTCAGTCTCTCCATTTCAGAATACTTACATTTTTGTATATAAAATAGTTTAGGCAAATATTAAAGTGCAGATAACTACATAATTAATGTCTCTTTATTCACCTCCTAGATAAAGAAATAAATCATACAGTTTAATATTTTTTCAATATGAGGTCAATTTGTATTTCTTTGAGATGCATATCACTGTTGTTTCTCTTTGACTGTAAGTGCAGAGGCCAGAGGACTAAATAAATTAATTTACAGATTTGTAACAAAAAAGCTTCATTTATGCATACTTAATGCTTTGTGATCCTCACAAAAACTTAGGGTATAATACTCAGAACTTCTCTCTCACTATTAGTTATCTAAATGTCAGTTATACCTCCATTTTTCCTGTTTACTTTTTCCTGCTTTGTTGAGATATAATTGACATATAGTATTGTGTAAGTTTAAGGTATATGGCATGTTGATTTGATAGATTTATATATTACAACATGATTACTGCCACAGTGTTAGCTAACACTCCTGTCATATCATGTAATTACTATTTATTCAAGGGAAATTTTTTTTAATTACAGTGCTGACATTTTATTTTTTTATTCAAGTTAATTTCTTTATTTTAATTGGAGGCTAATTAATTTTCAATGTTGTGGTGGTTTTGCCATATGAATCAGCCATGGGTATATATGTGTCCCCTCATCCTGAAACCCTCTCCCACCTCCCTCCCTACCCCATCCCTCTGGGTTGTCCCAGAGCACCAGCTTTAAGTGCTCTGCTTCATGCATTGAACTTGCACTGATCATGTATTTTGCTGCTGCTGCTGCTGCTATGTCACTTCAGTTGTGTCTGACTCTGTGCGACCCCATAGACAGCCTCCCACCAGGCCCCTCTGTCCCTGGAATTCTCCAAGCAAGAACACTGGAGTGGGTTGCCATTTCCTTCTCCAATGCATGAAAGTGAAAAGTGAAAGGGAAGTTGCTCAGTCGTGTCTGACTCTTAGTGACCCCATGGACTGCAGCCCACCAGGCTCCTCTGTCCATGGCATTTTCCAGGCAAAAGTACTGGAGTGGGGTGCCATCGCCTTCTCCGGATCGTGTATTTTACATATGGCAATATACATGTTTCAGTGCTGTTCTCTCAAATCATCCCACCCTCACCTTCTCTCACAGAGTTCAAAAGTCTGTTCTTTACAGCTGTGTTTCTTGTGCTGTCTGGCATATGGGGTCATTGTTACCATGTTTCTAAATTCCATATATATGCATTGATATTCTGTATTGGTGTTTTTTCTTACTTCATTTTGTATAATAGGCTCCAGTTTCATCCACTTCGTTAGAACTGACTCAAATGTGTTCTTTCTCATAGCTGAGTAACATTCCGTTGTGTATATGTACCACAACTTCTTTATCCATTCATCTACTAATGGACATCTAGCTTGCTTCCAAGTCCCAGCTATTGTAAAAAGTGTGGCAATGAACACTGGGGTACACGTGTCTCTTCCAGTTCTGTTTTCCTTGGTGTGTATGCCCAGCAGTGGGATTGCTGATCTATTTCCAGTTTTTTAAGGAATTGCCACTGTGTTCTCCATAGTTTCTATATTAGTTTGCATTCCCACCAACAGCGTAAGAGGGCTCCTTTTCCTCCACACCCTCTCCAGCATTTATTGTTTGTAGACTTTTCGATCGGAAAAGGCAATGGTACCCCACTCCAGTACTCTTGCCTGGAAAATCCCATGGACAGAGGAGCCTGGTAGGCTGCAGTCCAAGGGGTCACTAAGAATCGGATACGACTGAATGACCACTTTCATTTTTCACTTTCTTGCATTGGAGAAGGAAATGGCAACCCACTCCAGTGTTCTTCTTTCCTTAAGAATCCCAGGGACGGGGGAGCCTGGTGGGCTGCCGTCTATGGGGTCTCACAGAATCGGACACGACTAAAGCGACTTAGCAGCAGCAGCAGTAGTGGCAGACTTTTCAGTGGCAGCCATTCTGACCAGCATGAGATGGTATCTCATTGTTGTTTTGACTTGCCTTTCTCTGATGAGTGATGGTGAGCATTTTTTCATGTGTTTGTAGCCATCTGTATGTCTTTTTCGGAAAAATGTCTGTTTAGTTCTTTGGCCCGCTTTTTGATCGGGTCATTTATTTTTCTGGTATTGAGTTGCATGAGCTGCTTGTATATTTTGAGATTAATTATTTGTCAGTTGGTTCACTTGATATTATTTTCTCCCATTCTGAAGGCTGCCTTTTCACCTTGCTTATAGTTTCCTTTTCTGTGCAAAAGCTTTTAAGTTTAATTAGGTCCCATTTGTTTATTTTTCTTTTTATTTCCATTACTCTGGAACATGGGCCATAGAGGATCTTGCATTGATTTATGTCTTTGCTTGTTCTGCCTATGTTTTCCTCTAAGAGTTTTACAGTTTCTGGTCTTACATTTAGATCTTTAATCCATTTTGAGTTTATTTTTGTGTATGGTGTTAGAAAGTGTTCTAGTTTCATTCTTTTACAAGTGGTAGACCAGTTTCCCCAGCACCATTAGTTAAAGAGATTATCTTCTCCATTGTATATTCTTGCCTTCTTTTTCAAAGATAAGGTGTCCATAGGTGTGTGGATTTATCTCTGGGCTTTCTATTTTGTTCCACTGATCTATGTCTGTTTTTGTGCCAGTACCATACTCTCTTAATGACTATAGCTTTGTAGTATAGTCTGCAGTCAGGCAGGTTGATTCCTCCAGTTCCATTCTTCTTTCTCAAGTTTGCTTTGGCTATTTGAGTTTTGTGTGTGTGTGTGTGTGTGTTTCCATACAAACTGTGAAATTATTTGTTCTAGTTCTGTGAAAAATGCCATTGGTAGCTTGATACAGATTGCACTGAACCTATAGATTGCTTTGGATAGCATACTCACTTTCATTATGTTGATTCTTCAATCCATGAACATGATGCATTTCTCCATATTTGTGTCATCTTTGATTTCTTTCATCAGTGTTTTATAGTTTTCTATATATAGGTCTTTTATTTATTTCAGTAATTTATTCTAAGTGTTTTATTTTTTTTTATTGTAATGGAGAATGGGATTGCTCCCTTATTTCTCTTTCTGTTTTCTTATTGTTATGGTATGGGAATGCAAGGGATTTCTGTGTATTAATTTTATATCCGGCAACTTTACTATATTTATTGATTAGCTCTACTAATTTTCTGGTGGTGTTTTTAGGGTTTCTTGTGTAGAGGATCATGTCATCTGCAAACAGTGAAAGTTTTAACTCTAGTAATTTTCTGGCAGTGTCTCTATGGTTTTCTGTTTAGAGAATCATGCCATCTGCAAGCAGTAAGAGTTTTACTTTTCCAATCTGGATTCCTTTAATTTCTTTTTCTTCTCTGATTGCTGTGGCTAGGACTTCCAAAACCTTCCAAACAAGGCACCCTTGTCTTGTTCCTGATTTTAGAGGAAATGCTTTCTTTTTTTTTTGCTGTTGAGGATAATGTTTGATGTGTGTTTGTTGTTGAAGAAGGCAATGGTACCTCACTCCAGTACTCTTGCCCAGAAAATCCTATGGATGGAGGAGCCTGGTGGGCTGCAGTCCATGGAGTTTCTAAGAGTTGGATATGACTGAGCAACTTTGCTTTCACTTTTCAGTTTCATGCATTGGAGAAGGAAGTGGCAACCCACTCCAGTATTCTTGCCTTGAGAGTTCCAGGGACGGGGAAGCCTGCTGGGCTGCCATCTATGTGGTCATATAGAGTCGGACACGACTGAAGTGACTTAGCAGCAACAGCAGTGTTTGTTGTATATGGCTTTTATTATGTTGAAGTATGTTCCTTCTATGCCTGCTTTCCTGTAGAGTT
Source organism: Raphicerus campestris (assembly GCA_006410735.1). Taxonomy (NCBI): domain Eukaryota; kingdom Metazoa; phylum Chordata; class Mammalia; order Artiodactyla; family Bovidae; genus Raphicerus; species Raphicerus campestris. The sequence continues at coordinate 1,106,776 of SJYW01003154.1, read as the reverse complement.
TTTATCATAAATGGGTGTTGAATTTTGTTAAAGGCTTTCTCTACATCTATTGAGATGATATGTTTTTTATCTTTGAATTTGTTAACATGGTATATCACATTGGTTGATTTGTGAATACTGAAGAATACTTGCATCCCTGGGATAAAACCCATTTGGTCATAATGTATGATCTTTTTAACATGCTGTTGGATTCTGTTTGCTAGAGCATTGTTTAATTATGTTCATCAATGATGTTGGCCTGGTTTTCTTTTTATGTGTCATCTTTGGTTTTTGTATTAGGGTAATTGTGGCCTCATAGAATGAGTTTGGGAGTTTACTTTCCTCTGCAATTTTCTGGAAGATTTTGAGTAGGATAAGTGCTAGCTTTTCTCTGAATTTTCAGCAGAATTCACCTGTGAAGCCATCTGGTCCTGGGCTTTTGTTTGTTGAAAAATTATTGATTACAATTTGAATTTCCATGCTTGTGATGGGTCTTTAAGATTTTCTATTATTATTTTTTTTAAATTAGAGTGGTGACATTTAAAAAATTTTTATTTATTTATTTATTTGGCTGCTCTGGGTCTTAGTTGTGGCAGGCAAGATCTTTAGTTGTGGTTTGTGAATCCTTAGTTGCAGCATGTGGATCTACTTCCCTGACCAAGCACTGAACCCAGGCCCCCTGCATTGGGAGCATGAAGTCTTAGTCACTGGACCACCAGGGAATTTCCTCTCCAAAGAAAACCTTAATAAGACATATGTAAGACTATGAGGAAAAGTCAGAGAAATTTGAATTTTAGGCCTGGGGGAAAAAATTGAGAATTACTTACAAATTGCCTGCAAGATAATAATGATGGTAAACATAGGTAATAGGCAATGGTAAATAAGATTAAAGTAATTTTAATAAAGAATGATAATTAGCAGTTTTCTTAGAGGTTTTAAATCATAATCCTTTAGAAGGTAGCAACTGTGTCCTGCATGCTTACTCACTCAGTCATGTCTGACTCCTTGGGACTCCATGGACTGTAGTCCACCAGGGCTCTCTGTTGGTGGAATTCTCCAGGCAAGAATAGTAGAGTGGGTAGCCATTCCCTTCTCCAGNACTGATCTATGTCTGTTTTTGTGCCAGTACCATACTCTCTTAATGACTATAGCTTTGTAGTATAGTCTGCAGTCAGGCAGGTTGATTCCTCCAGTTCCATTCTTCTTTCTCAAGTTTGCTTTGGCTATTTGAGTTTTGTGTGTGTGTGTGTGTGTGTGTGTTTCCATACAAACTGTGAAATTATTTGTTCTAGTTCTGTGAAAAATGCCATTGGTAGCTTGATACAGATTGCACTGAACCTATAGATTGCTTTGGATAGCATACTCACTTTCATTATGTTGATTCTTCAATCCATGAACATGATGCATTTCTCCATATTTGTGTCATCTTTGATTTCTTTCATCAGTGTTTTATAGTTTTCTATATATAGGTCTTTTATTTATTTCAGTAATTTATTCTAAGTGTTTTATTTTTTTTTATTGTAATGGAGAATGGGATTGCTCCCTTATTTCTCTTTCTGTTTTCTTATTGTTATGGTATGGGAATGCAAGGGATTTCTGTGTATTAATTTTATATCCGGCAACTTTACTATATTTATTGATTAGCTCTACTAATTTTCTGGTGGTGTTTTTAGGGTTTCTTGTGTAGAGGATCATGTCATCTGCAAACAGTGAAAGTTTTAACTCTAGTAATTTTCTGGCAGTGTCTCTATGGTTTTCTGTTTAGAGAATCATGCCATCTGCAAGCAGTAAGAGTTTTACTTTTCCAATCTGGATTCCTTTAATTTCTTTTTCTTCTCTGATTGCTGTGGCTAGGACTTCCAAAACCTTCCAAACAAGGCACCCTTGTCTTGTTCCTGATTTTAGAGGAAATGCTTTCTTTTTTTTTTGCTGTTGAGGATAATGTTTGATGTGTGTTTGTTGTTGAAGAAGGCAATGGTACCTCACTCCAGTACTCTTGCCCAGAAAATCCTATGGATGGAGGAGCCTGGTGGGCTGCAGTCCATGGAGTTTCTAAGAGTTGGATATGACTGAGCAACTTTGCTTTCACTTTTCAGTTTCATGCATTGGAGAAGGAAGTGGCAACCCACTCCAGTATTCTTGCCTTGAGAGTTCCAGGGACGGGGAAGCCTGCTGGGCTGCCATCTATGTGGTCATATAGAGTCGGACACGACTGAAGTGACTTAGCAGCAACAGCAGTGTTTGTTGTATATGGCTTTTATTATGTTGAAGTATGTTCCTTCTATGCCTGCTTTCCTGTAGAGTTTTTATCATAAATGGGTGTTGAATTTTGTTAAAGGCTTTCTCTACATCTATTGAGATGATATGTTTTTTATCTTTGAATTTGTTAACATGGTATATCACATTGGTTGATTTGTGAATACTGAAGAATACTTGCATCCCTGGGATAAAACCCATTTGGTCATAATGTATGATCTTTTTAACATGCTGTTGGATTCTGTTTGCTAGAGCATTGTTTAATTATGTTCATCAATGATGTTGGCCTGGTTTTCTTTTTATGTGTCATCTTTGGTTTTTGTATTAGGGTAATTGTGGCCTCATAGAATGAGTTTGGGAGTTTACTTTCCTCTGCAATTTTCTGGAAGATTTTGAGTAGGATAAGTGCTAGCTTTTCTCTGAATTTTCAGCAGAATTCACCTGTGAAGCCATCTGGTCCTGGGCTTTTGTTTGTTGAAAAATTATTGATTACAATTTGAATTTCCATGCTTGTGATGGGTCTTTAAGATTTTCTATTATTATTTTTTTTAAATTAGAGTGGTGACATTTAAAAAATTTTTATTTATTTATTTATTTGGCTGCTCTGGGTCTTAGTTGTGGCAGGCAAGATCTTTAGTTGTGGTTTGTGAATCCTTAGTTGCAGCATGTGGATCTACTTCCCTGACCAAGCACTGAACCCAGGCCCCCTGCATTGGGAGCATGAAGTCTTAGTCACTGGACCACCAGGGAATTTCCTCTCCAAAGAAAACCTTAATAAGACATATGTAAGACTATGAGGAAAAGTCAGAGAAATTTGAATTTTAGGCCTGGGGGAAAAAATTGAGAATTACTTACAAATTGCCTGCAAGATAATAATGATGGTAAACATAGGTAATAGGCAATGGTAAATAAGATTAAAGTAATTTTAATAAAGAATGATAATTAGCAGTTTTCTTAGAGGTTTTAAATCATAATCCTTTAGAAGGTAGCAACTGTGTCCTGCATGCTTACTCACTCAGTCATGTCTGACTCCTTGGGACTCCATGGACTGTAGTCCACCAGGGCTCTCTGTTGGTGGAATTCTCCAGGCAAGAATAGTAGAGTGGGTAGCCATTCCCTTCTCCAGTTTGGATCTTCCTGACCCAGGGATCGAACTGAGGTCTCCTGTATTGCAGTCAGGTTCTTTACCTTCTGAGCTACCCAAGGGAAAGAAAATTGTCTTAAGCAGTATATTAAGTGTAATTTTTGGATTATCTTATTTTTCATTACAACCCTAGGAAAACGGTATTGTTACTCTTATTTTAGAAGGAGGAACCTGAGGCTGGAAAGGAATATTACATTGTCTAAGACCAAACATCTGTAAGACGAAGGCTTGGATTTTATCCCACTCAATCTGCCCACACTCCTAATTAGTAGAAATGTCTCACAAGTTATTGGGGGTTTTAACTGTATGTGTGGCTATGTGTTTTAATTAATAAAATGTGCCTATATCATATTACAAAATAATTACATGCTCCTTCAATTGCTTTTTTCTTTTTATAGCCTCTTTGCCATTTCTCTATTGATAATTTGATTATTGCATCATGAGTTGTATCTATGCTTCTCTGGAAAAAAAAATAACTCAGTAAGTCATACTAATTCATTCTATCACAAAAAATAAGCATTATCTATTAAAATTTATTTTCTAAAGAGTAAAGATCTTTAAGTAGTGACTAAGACAAGGGAGAGAGGAGGAACTAGGATGGCTGAAGTCTTGGGTAGAGGTCTGTTATNTACTAATTCATTCTATCACAAAAAATAAGCATTATCTATTAAAATTTATTTTCTAAAGAGTAAAGATCTTTAAGTAGTGACTAAGACAAGGGAGAGAGGAGGAACTAGGATGGCTGAAGTCTTGGGTAGAGGTCTGTTATCAATGGTCATAAAGTCATCACTTATAATGGATAACTCAGAGGTTGACATATATAGATAAAATGAACCAATTACAGCAGTTGAAGGACTGGGAGTGTGATGTGAAGAACTGTATACAAAGGTTGAGAATGGGGAGCTTGTGGACCATTAGATCAATAATTTAGATACTATGGTGGAGCTAAAGAGAAAAGATGATTAGTCAGACCAGGTTCTATAGAAAGAAAGATAGTAAAGATAAAATAGTGTACATTAGAGGACCCCAAAATAGTTGAGATGAAAGTGGGTAAGTGGAGCATGCCCATGTCAAATATTTTAAACAAGATTCTGTCAGACAAGGGAATGTTCATGCAATAGTCATGCTTCTCTCCAATATTTCCCAAGGTTAACATAAGTGGCTTCTGATTCCAGAGATCTCAAAGACTCTCTAGAGGGCTTCAGGGGCCTGTAAAAGTTGTAATCTGGCTCTCATGCATGTCAGTGAACTCACTGGAGGAAATTTTGTGTCCCTTTCTATTTGTGAGAGCCTGCATTTCCCTTATTAAGTCCATCCCAGAACTCTGCTGAAGTGGCAACCCAATGACAGGTAACACATAAACTCCTGGCTGGATAAATAGACAGATGATTCTTGGAACATGTTCTATTTCACTGATTTCATTTCCTTCAGATGGAGTGATACCTGGAGATTTAATCATTTTCACTGCTGAGTGGATGCACAAAAATACAAGACAAGGCAAGAAGAAAGCTGTAGCTTACAGGAAAAGTTCATGTGTAAAATCTTTCTTCAAAAGCAGGTTTTTAAAAACAGCATTCCGGTAAATGAGAAAGCTTAAACCCATATGTATTTTTAAATTACTTTTATTTTAGTCCAGAGCATTTGCAAAAGGCAAAGGAGAAAAGGAAAGATATAGCCATCTGAATGCAGAGTTCTAAAGAATAGCAAGGAGAGATAAGAAAGCCTTCTGCATTGATCAATGAAAAGGAATAAAGGAAAACAATAGAATGGGAAAACTAGATAGCTCTTCAAGAAAATTAGAGATATCAAAGGAATATGTCATGCAAAGGTGGGCACAATAAAGGACAGAAATAGTATGGACCTAGCAGAAGGAGAAGATATTAAGAAGAGGTGGCAAGAATACACAGAAGAAATATTAAAACAAAAGATCTTAATGACTGAGATAGCCACAATGGTGTGATTACTCACCATGAGCCAGATATCTTGGAATGTGAAGACAAGTGGGCTTTAGGAAGCATCACTATGAACAAAGCTAGTGGAGGTGATGGAATTCCAGTTGAGCCATTTCAAATCCTAAATGATGATACTGTGAAAGTGCTGCACTCAATATGCCAGCAAAATTCAGCATTGGCACAGGACAGGAAAAGTTCAGTTTTTATTTCAATCCCAAAGAAGGGCAATGCCAAAGAATGTTCAAACTACTGCGCAATTGCACACATCACACATGTTAGTAAAGTAATGCTCAAAAATCTTCAACCTAAAAATCAATGGTACATGAATGGAGAACTTCCAGATGTTGAAGCTGGATTTAGAAAAGGTAGGGGAACCAATCAAATTGTCAATATCCACTGAATCATCAAAAAAGCAAAAACTGGCTTAAAACTCAACACTAAAAAAACCAAGATCATGGAATCTGGTCCCACCACTTCATGGCAAAGAGATGGGGAAACAAAGGAAACAGTGAGTGGTTCTATTTTCTTGGACTCCAACATCACTGCAGATGGTGACTGCAGCCATGAAATTAAAAGTTGCTTACTCCATGTAAGAAAAGCTATACCAAACCTAGACACTATATTGAAAATCAGAGACATTACTTTGCCAACAAATGTCCATCTGATCAATGCTATGGTTTTTCCACTAGTCATGTATGAATGTGAGAGTTGGACCATAAAGGAAGCTGAGTGCTGAAGAATTGATTCTTTTGAACCGTGGTGTTGGAAAAACTTTTGAGAGTCCCTTGGACTTCAGGGAGATCAAACCAGTCAATCCTAAAAGGATTCAGTCTTGAATACTCATTGGAAGGCCTGATGCTGAAGTTGAAGATACAATACTTTGGCTACCTGATGCGAAGAACGGACTCACTGGACAAGACCTTGAAGCTGGGAAAGATTGAGGGCAGGAGGAGAAAGGGATGACAGAGGATGAGATGGTGGGATGGCATCACCATCTCGTTAGACATGAGTTTGAGCCAACTCCAGGAGTTGGTGATTGACAGGGAAGCCTGGTGTTTTGCAGTCCATGGGGTCACAAAGAGTCAGACATGACTGAGTGATTCAACTGAAGTGAACTGAAAGCATTTGGGGTTGGAGTAATTAATTTTTGTTGTACTTTTATTGATACATTTGTTGCTAATAGTTAAAATGCAATAGTATCATTTTGGAAATTCAGCTATGTGAAATTTATCCTCTCTACTGAGAACATGGTTGGCACTTGTAATTTGTTCTCAAGGCCAGAAACAGGGTTGCTTGATCTTTGTTTTCTTTGGTCCAAAGAAACTTGTAAAAATATCAGGAAATCAAAGAGCTCTCCAGCTGATAAGTTTTCATGTAATTTTTTTTTAGTATTATTCTCACATATGTGTTTGGGTTTAAAAAAGATGAGATAAAGCAGTGTATTATTAAAACTTTTTGAGAGTATGTAGATTCTAAGTGACTTTTTATACATGAAGGTAAATGAATGAATTAGATTCTTTGAATTTTATGAATAGATTATGTTTTTAAAACCCTGGTATATCCTTTGGCATATTAATTTATTATCTGAACACTCATTCATTAATGTATCCACTCCATGAATGAAATGGAAAGTTGGACCATAAAGAAGACTCAGCACTGAAGAATTGATGCTTTTGAATCCTGTTGCTGAGAAGACTCTTGAGATCCCTTAGGCAGCAGGGAGGTCAAAATAGTCAATCCTAAAGGAAATCAGTCCTGAATATTCATTAGAAGGGCTGATGCTGAAGCTGAAACTCTAATACTTTGGTCACAATTATATGTGTGATGACTATGTGATATACTGTGATGAGAATTATATGAAAGAACTTATCCAATACTCCCAAAATATTCCTCCTGCCTCTTATAGGCCTCTTTCTCCTATCCATTCTTAAACCCTTCCATTCCTCAAGTAACCATTGATCTGCTTTGTCCCTACAGATTATCTCATGTTTTACAGAATTTTATATGGAGGGAATCATACACTATATTCTCTCTCTCTCTCTCTCTTTTTTTTTTTTTTTTGGCTGTTTTCACCCCTTGTGTCTATTTTGAGTTCATATATACTGCTGCATGTACCAATAGTTTATTTCTTTTTTATTGCTGGGTCACATTTTATTGTTTAGCTATGCAACAATTATTAATTTACCTATTGATATATTTATATTTTTATAGTTTCAGGCTTTTAAAACTAAGCATTGCTACAAACACAGTGTTAAATCTTTATGGGCCTATGCTTTATTTTCTCTCTGGCAAATACTCAACAGTGGAATGGTTAAATCATGTGGTAGATACTTGCTTATCTATAAGACTTTTTTTAAACACCAAACTGTGTTCCAAAGTTGTGGTTGTGTAATTTTAGATTCCAATCAGCAGTGCATGAGAGTTCCATTTCTTCTACTTGCTTGTCAGTACTAATATTTGCAAGTATTTTTAGTTCAAATTTTAATTTTAACACATTTTATTTTTCAGAGCAATTTTACATTTACAGCAAAATTGAAGGGAAAGAGAGATATTTTCCAAATACTCTCTGCCATGAATCATGCATAGCTACCCTCATTATTCACATCCCCCACCACAGAGGTCCATTTTTTATAACTGATAAATCTTGATAATCATTATTATCCATCATTATCACTCTAGATCCATAGTTCGCATAGTTCACTCCTTGTGTTGTGCATTCTGTGTGTTTAGACAAATGTGTAAGGACATGCATCCATCATGGACAGTATCATAAAGAGTATTTTGATTGCTGTAAAAATCCTCTGCATTCTACCTAACTCATCCTTCCCTCCTTATCCCCAATCCCTGGCAACAATGGACCATTTTCTGTTTCCATAGTTTCTCCTTTTCCAGAATGTCATATAGTTGGAATCATATAGTATGTAGTCTTTTCTTTCTTTCACTTAGTAATATGCATTTAAAGTTTTTCTATCCTTAGCTTTTCATTACTTGATAGTTTTGTTTAGTTTTTGCTGAATAATATTCTGTTGTCTCGATGTACCATACTTTATTTTTTCATTCACCTATAAAGTTGAGTGAAACTTGGTGAGTTGCCAAATTCTAGATTTTGGCAGTTATGAGTAAAACTGCTATAGACACTCATGTGCAAGTTTTTATGTGGTCATAAGTTTTCATCTCCTTTGGTAAATGCCAAGGAATATGATTGCTTGATTGTATGCTAAGAAGCTACCATTTTACCCTCCAAAGTTGCTGTAGCATTTTGCATTCCCACTAACAATGAATGAACATTTCTGTAGCTCAAAAATATTGCCATTTGACCCTGTCAGCATTCTGAATTTTGGCCATTCTAATTGGTGTGTAATAGCATTATTGTTTTAATTTGCATTTTCCTTATGTCATATTGTCATATGATGTGGAGCATATTTCTATATGCTTATTTGTTATCTGTGTATCTTTCATGAAGTGTCTGTTATGATCTTTGGCCCATTTGTAAATCGGATTATTTTCTTATTTTTGAGCTTTCAGAAATTTTTGCATGTTTTGGTGAGCAATCCTTTATCAAATGTGTCTTTTTCAAATGTTTTCTTCTGGTCTGTGGCTTGGCTTTTCATTCTTTTGATATTGTCTTTCACAGAGCAAAAGTTTTTTTTGTTTTGTTTTGTTTTAGTAAAGTAGAGTTTATCCTTTGTTTCATCGATCTTGTTGTTCATGTTTTATATAAAAAGTCATCATCTTACCCAACATCATCTAGGTTTTGTTTTTTTTTTTTTGCCTTCTAGGAGTTTTAAAACTTGTATTTTACATTTAAGCCAGCAATTTATTTAGAGTTAATTTTGTAGAGTGTGTTTTTTTTTTTTCCCGTCCTGCATTTGGATGTCCAATTGTTCTAGGACGATTTTTTGAAAAGACTCTGTTCCTTTGTGTTTCCTTTGTTCCTTTGTCAAAAATCAGGTGACTATGTTTCAGTTCAATCACTCAGCTGTGTCTGACTCTTTGCAACCCCATGGACTGCAGCACACCAGGCCTCCCTGTCCATCACCACTCCCGGAGTTTTCTTAAACTCATTTTCATTGAGTTGGTGATGCCATCCAACCATCTCATCCTCTGTCATCCCCTTCTCCTCCTGCCCTCAATCTTTCCCAGCATCAGGGTGTTTTTAAATGAGTCACTTCTTCACATCAGGTGACTGAAGTATTGGAGTTTCAGCTTCAGCATCAGTACTTCCTGAATAGTCAGGACTGATTTCCTTTAGGATGGACTGGTTGGATCTCCTTGCTGTCCAAGGGACTCTCAAGAGTCTTCTCCAACACCACAGTTCAAAAGCATCAGTTCTTCAGTGCTCAGTTTTCTTTATAGGCCAATTCTTACATCCATACATGACTACTGTAAAAACCACAGCTTTAACTAGATGGGCCTTTGTTGGCAAAGTAATGTCTCTGCTTTTTAATATGCTGTCTAGGTTGGTCATGACTTTTCTTCCAAGGAGTAAGCTTCTCTTAATTTCATGGCTGCAATCACCATCTGCAGTGATTTTGAAGCCCCCCAAAATAAAGTCTGTCACTGTTTCCACTGTTTCCCCATCTATTTGCCATGAAATGACTATATTTATCGGGGCTTATATATGGGCATTAGTTGCTATTCATGTTGTTTTTTTTTTTTTTTGAAAGTATCTTTCAACCTTCTGGTCATTTTATTAGTTTTCAAGTTTTTCTTATTGCTGAATTTGAGATTACGTTTGTGTTATCTTTATATCTTTTTATCATGTGCAGTCTTTCACTTTCACTTTTCACTTTTATGCATTGGAGAAGGAAATGGCAACCCATTCCAGTGTTCTTGCTTGGAGAATCCCAGGGACGGCGGAGCCTGGTGAGTTGCCGTATATGGGGTCACACAGAGTCAGACACAGTTGAAGCTTAGCAGCAGCAGTAGCAGCAGTCTTTGCAAATAATTTCTCCCAGATTAAAACTTGTCTTCAAACACTTTTATTCATTTTTATTAGTTTTTAGGTTTTTTTTTTTTGGATTATTCATTGCTACTATTTACCATTTATTTTTGTATGTTGAACTTGAAACTAGAATTTGCCTATCTTACTTACTAGTTCTATTAGATTTTTGCTGATTCCCTATGTTTTCTATATGAATAAGCATAATGCCTGAGAATAAAGATTTCTTTCTTTCTGATATTGATGCACTTATTTGTTTCCCTTCCTTATTGTACTGAGTAGGGGCTTCCCTGGTAGTTCAGATAGTAAAGAATCTGCCTGGAATGTGGGAGACCTAGGTTGGGAAGATCCTCTGGAAAAGGGAATGGCTACCCGCTCTGATCTTCTTTCCTGGAGAACTCCGTAGACAGAGGAGCCTGGCAATCTACAGTCCATGGGGTCACAAAGTGTCAGACACAATTAAGCGACTAACACACATACTGTGTAGGACCTATATGTTGCATAGACATTGTGAGATAGGAATCTTTATCTTTGGTCTGATTTTTTTCATGAGGGATCAGACTCATGCATCCTGCTTTGGGAACATGGAGTCTTAACCACTGGACCACTAGGGAAGTCCCTGGCCTGATTTTATTGAGAAAATTTTGGATTTCACCATTAAGTATGATGGTAGCTGCAGGATTTTTATAAAGGTCTATCATCAAGTTGAAAGAGTTCACCTTTCTCCCTAGTTTGACAAGAGATTTTGTCAGGAGTAGATGAACAGTTCAGTTCAGTCACTCAGTTGTGTCTGACTTTTTGTGACCCCATGAATCAGCACGCCAGGCCTCCCTGTCCATCACCAACTCCCGGAGTTCACTCCAACTCGTGTCCATCAAGTCAGTGATGCCATCCAGCCGTCTCATCCTCTGTTGTCCCCTTCTCCTCCTGCCCCCAATCCCTCCCAGCATCAGGGTCTTTTCCAATGAGTCAACTCTTTGCATGAGGTGGCCAAAGTATTGGAATTTCAGCTTCAGCACCAGCCCTACCAATGAAGATCCAGAACTGATCTCATTTAGGATGGACTGGTTGGATCTCCTTGTAGTCCAAGGGACTCGCAAGAGTCTTCTCCAACACCACAGTAGATGATAGATTTAGTCAAATATTTTTTATGTGTTTATTGAGATGACAATTGCATCATTCTTTTAAGAGTGTGAATATGATGAATTACATTATTTGATTTTTGAGTAGTCCTTTGCATTCCCATGATAAACCCTACCTGGTTATGTATTATTTTCTCTATACTATTGGGTTTAATTTGCTAAAATTTTCTTAAACATTTCTATTGTGGTATTGGGCTATTTTTTAGTATCTTTTTAAAATTTTAGTTTAATTATTTTAATTGGAGGCTAATTACTTTACAATATTGTAGTGGTTTTGCATCTTGTACTATTGTCTTGTTTCAGTATCAGTGTAATGCTGACCTTATAAAGTGGGCTGAGGACATATTCTCTTCAATTTTCTTGAAGAGTTTGTGCAGTGTTGCCAAAATTGTGAATTTTATTTTGTTGGATATATAGAAACATACATATATATCATACAACTTTATTAATACTTGCTTGTTATCTTCAGGGTTTTTTTTTTTTTCATGAGAAGTTGAAATTACAAAAAGGTTAAGTAATTTGCTTGAAGCCATAAGCTGGTAAATAATGAGACCAAGATGTAAAATAGGTGGACTTACTTCAGAATTCATGTTCTTAACCATCACAGTATCTTCTCTTTTAATTATAGTAATATTTCCTAGCTTTTTTTGATTCTTGAAGCTTTAAAAAGTAAAGCAATATTGTCTCTCCCAGAATAAAGCAATACTGTAATGATGGGTCACAGAAATATTCCTTTACTTCTTTTGGCTAACTTCTCATCCTTTTCTGAATATTTTTCCTTCACACTACTGAAATAAAGAATATCAGCTCTCAGCTGAACATAACACATAGGCTTGAACATGACGTACTCTCTAGTCTTGCTATGTCTGCTCATTAATTGTTGGCAGGAAGACACTAAAGTAATTAAGGATTTGCTTCCTATATGTTTGCTATTTGATGAGAAACATTGTGGAGATAGAAGTAGCTGTTGAGCTCGGCTTCTGTTTGCTTCCCCTTCCCACAGCTGAAGACATTTTTTGACTTCTACCATTAGGCTCAGTCCCACTCTGGTCTCAGAAACACTTCTTGGAGTAGACAGATACAGGGGCTCAGTTCTGTGTCACTCTTCTTGCTATTCTGATGTATATTTCACAGTCCAGTTGTGGTGACTGAGCTCCTGCTATATTCTTTAATTTGATAAGAATCCCGTGGCCTATTCCTAAATGAATACCTGATTGTGCCAAGCCCATTCCACCTTTCTCAGCCTTTTCCCTCCTGACAGCTCAATTCTAGAACCAGAAATATAAACACAATTACTGAATATCCCACCTGCCTGTTATAAGGATTGCACTTGGTAATGTTATGAATAGAGTCACAGTTCTGCCGGTGACTCTCATCCCTTTGTTGGTAATTCTTTCACCTACTCAAGTGTTTCCAGATACCAAGTATTTGCTTGCTGCTTGACTCTGTGGCTTCATCAGCCCACCCCTCATGTAACCATATGCCTGAATGAATACCTACAGTCTTCTGCCAGGTTTTGTGAACATGGTACCCTGCTTGGAGGCTGTATCTTCTTCAAACTTGAGCAACTAAGTGTTTCTCCCTGGCACTTGTCTGGTCAAGTGGGTTGGTAATTTTTTTTAAATAATTGTTAATTTATTTAGCTATGTCAAGTCTCAATTGTGGCATGCCAATTCTTTGTTTCAGCGTTGAGGCTTCTCTAGTTGTAGCACATGGGCTCCAGAGCACATGGACTTAGTAGCTGCAGGGCATAGTTGCCCAGAGCATGTGAAATCTTGGTACCCTGCCCAGAGACAAAACTGACATCCTCTGCATTGGAAGGCAGATTCTTAACCACTGGACCACCAGGGAAGTCCTGGGTTGATAGTTCTGGGCCTTGTATTCTTTGCTGCCTGGGATCTATTGTTGTTAGCATAGCCGTATCAAAGCATTAATAGAATAACAAACACTTAGAGCAAAAATAGCCCTTTTGAGTCCATGTATACCTAATTGATTTAGTAGGTCTCTTCTAACCCTTCCAACAAATCATTATCCTGCTTGAAGACCTCTGGGGATAGAAAGATAAATTAGGAGCCACTATTTTCTAGCAAGTCCATTTTGAAAATGTATGATAATATTGAGCCATTTTTTTCCTTTAGATTTTTACATCTTATCCAAATTTCATTATCAGGCTTAAAGTTATTAGTTTTAACAAAAAAAAACTGAAGTCAATACAATTTAATTTCACTACAATTAAAAACTGAAGAGAGCAGAGCTGACAGTCTAGAAAACAACTTGCTGAACTTTAAGTATTAGTGGGCTGCTAACCAGGGGCAAGAGTCTTAGCTCCATTTCTTTATCTCATAAGGTGAGAAGCTGAGCTACTTTATCCACTCCAAAATTGTTGACTGGTTTTCTTACATTTTGATAGGCTTTCCAAAAATATCTAAAAAGCATTCTGTCAAATAATCCAAATTGCTGGGTTAAATAAATTAGGTTTTTTCAAAGGCAGATTTCTTAAAACTTTTAATAAATCAATGTGCTTTAGAAGTCCAAGAAGGAAATAATAGTTTCTAAATAATAAAATAAAAGCAATAAAAATTAGTTTCTAAAACCTCAATTTAGTTCTTTTTTTATTCTTTCATTGACTACCTAATTAACAGAATTCAACTGAACACTTCTGGAAATGCTGCAACTAATTCCTATGGCCAAAACATGTGATTTTATGTTGAAAAATGTTGCCTTTGAGGAGAAAGCTTAAAAAAGCATATATATATATATATACACACACACACATATATATATACACACATATATATAATTTATACTCAAGATTTGAATATCAGGTAACGTATCTTTCAAATATATCCTTTAAATTATAATGTAAAACTTATCTTTTAAAAAAAGTCTTCCTCAAGTAATATCTGTATTCTGATCTCTCTTGAATTCTGTGTATTCAGCTGGTGACAATCTGTGTGCGTTAATGACTCAGGTATATCCCTGTGTTACCCTGTCTCCTTAACTAAATACTGCAAAGGTATGGGTAACCTGCTCCATTGTCTTCCTTTCAGAGTGTCTAGAATAGTGCTCTAAGTACAAGAGGTCTGCACATACAAATGGACTTTCTGGTGATTTTTTTTATTTCTCGGTTTACTGATAGACTGATGTTTCTTCTCTTCAGAGCAGTTTCTTTCCCAGGACTCTGTTTAGTCTCATGATTTTTAGGAACCGGCGTGTAGCAATTGCTTAAATAACTCCAGTCAATCGTTTAAGTTGCTCAAAAGATGAGCTGAACTTTAAGCGATATTATTTGCTGAAGAGACTTTTAGTCTCATTTAATACCATACCCCAAGAAAAATATGCCATGCCATTTCAGACAGATTTCAAACTTCCTGTTTATCCCTCCTCCAGTGTGCCAGCTCCTCTGCAGAATGAAATGTCTCCAAATCGCTGAGACTGTAATTTCCATGACAGTGTCGTCCATCTCATTTCTCGCCTGTCCTTTCAGTTTTATGAAGGTTACAGACATTCTTCCTGGGTGTTTGCTAAATTGTTTATCTAGTCTGGAACCAGCTACCTATGCTCTGCTCAGAATATTTTATGCAGATTCTCCTATCCCTTGTTGCTGGACGCCTCTGAAAGCCGGCAGCCACCAAGCAGGAAGAGACACTTCTTTGATGGCTGTTTCATTTGCGTTTAACCATATTCATTCATGTCAGTTTCTCCTGCTTACTCGCTGGACTCAGAATATATGCTGTGTCAACAGACTAGGGCATTTCCTATTTGGTCACAAGTCTGCTGTATTTTTCTGTCTCACTCCAGTTCAGTGCACACAGCCGATTTTTGGTTCCACTTCATCAATATTCAAACCTGTTGTTCCGATCAGGAAAATAAACACACATTCTCTCTCTCTCCTCCCTCTTTCTCTCTTTTTTGTTTCTCCTTTTGCAAGACATTTTGTAAAAATGACATACAGTTTCTCCTACTGAACTTCTCCATATATTTAATGGAAAATGCATTTATATGATCATTCACTGATTGATGCACTCCAGTGTTATTGAACATGACCCAGAAATAAAATTAAAAATAATAAGATGAGATTCTTGCCTTTGAAGAGCTTGCAAACTGTTTTGTTTGGGAAGGACCAATGTGGTAGCTAGAAAACGGGATGGTTTAGTTAGGAATGGAACTCAATATAGTTTTTAAAGCATTATGGCTGAAAAAGATGAAATTATTTTCCAAAGCTGGTGGCAATTCTTCCATTTCTATAGAGAAGATATTTGACCTTCTTTTTTAAGGTAAATTATCCTGTTGCATTTTAAAGAAAAATCACTTAACGTTTTAATGTACAAAGATGAATCTGTGCTACTCTTCCAGAATGGCAAGGATTTATGCTGTGAAAACCTAAAGCATTCTCATGGAAACATGAACAGTTATCTTCACTATGGATTGTTGTGGTTGTTGAGCTGCTCAGTTGTGTCCCACTCATTGCAACACCATGAACTGCAGCACATACCCTTCATTTCCTGCCTTCAATCTTTCCTAGCATCAGTACCTTTTTAAAATGAATCAGTCCTTCATATCAGGTGGCCAAAGTATTGGAGTTTCAGCTTCAGCATCAGTTCTTCCAATGAATATTTAGGACTGATTTTCCTTAGGATTGACTGGTTTGACCTCCTTGCAGTCCAAGGGACTCTTAAAAGTCTTTAATAACACCACAATTCAAAAGCATCAGTTCTTCAGTGCTCAGCCTTCTTTATGGTCCAACTCTCACAACTATTCATGACTACTGGAAAAATCATAGCTTTGACTAGATGAACCTTTGTTGGAAAAGTAATGTCTCTGGTTTTTAATATGCTGCCTAGTTTTCTTATAGCTTTCCTTTCAATAAGCAAGCATCTTTTAATTTCATGGCTGGAGTCATCATCAGGAGCGATTTTAGAGCCCAAGAAAATCTATTACTGTTCTTACTTTTTCCACTTCTATTTACCATGAAGAGATGGAACCAGATGCCATGATCTTAGTTTTTTGAATATTGAGTTTTAAGCCAGATATTTCACCCTCCTCTTTCACCTTCATCAAGAGGTTGTTTATTACTATGGATAGCACCCCTGAAAATATACTGATGAAGAGCATGGCCTTAGACTTGGAATAAGAAGGAAACTGAGACTCTTTCCTTCTGTTGGGTATCAGAAATGGACGCCCTTGATGGAGACCGTATATACAGACAGTCAGATTGGAGATCAAGATTGTTTTTTGTTTCATTTTCTCTTCCCCAAGAATTCTAATTTTTCTTTGTTGTCCCAGGCTATTGGTCAAGTTTTGATAAATGTTAAAAAGCCTGGCCTTAGTAGCGCTTTTGTAAATTAAGGAGCAGAGATGTATTCTCACAGGCAAAGTGGAATAAGAAGAGCAGCAGCAACTCATTACACAGTGGGAAGCAGTGATTGTGGGAGCTGGACAGGGAGGATCATTGCCAGTCTGTCCTACAAGGTTATGCATGAAAAGTAGCTAGGCCTGTGTAACATGAAAGCTTTCCTCACAGGTGTCCAGAGATGTCTGGGGAAAACATGGTAAGGACTGAGATTATTATAGCCACATTGCATCAGTCTTCATACTCTTGCTGTTTGAAAAATGAAAGATTACCATTCCCAATGAGGGCCCCCCCCCCAAAAAAAATACAGATATTTTGTTATGATGCACAGAAGGGCCTTCCAACAACATGCACAGCTTTATTCTAAATATACTACAACAAAACTAATTTTTGACATACCTATCAACTTTAGCATAAATAAAGGGAATTCCTAAGGGCAAAATAACCACAGTTTTGAAGCATAGTAGGTGAAACTACAGAAAGTAGTCACGAAGGGTGAGCAAGAACAAAAGCTAGGATGGCCCTGCAATCACTGAAATAGGGAAACTAAGTCTCAGACCCACCTCAAGATGAGGGAATTGAACTTGACACTAAACTTGTTTCCAGATTAGTAAGCTTTGTACTGCCAGGAAAAGGAAACGCAATTCCTCTCTGTAAGAAACTATATCCAACTTACACCCTTAGAATTCTTCCAGATTGTATTCAGGGACATGTGAGCACATAGAAAATTTCTCTAACAAAGAAAAAATGAGATATCATAAGTAACAGTAAAAACAACAACAACGATAATAGATGTATGCCCTCTAAAACTTAAGATATTGTGATTATCAGGCACTTATTACTTAATATATGTATGGAGTGCCTAAAGAAATAAAGAAGAAATTAAGAAAAGCAGAAAACAGGAGACTATAAAACATATTAATATATAATCATTTTTAGAAATAAAATTATAATTGTTAATATTAGTACATGTTCTAAACAAGGATTCTAATTGGTTGAGTAAAATAGACTATAAAAGTGTAGAAAAAATATCAAAAGGATGTAAAAATTTTCTTACCTTTTCTTTATTTGAAAGTACCAGGTGGATAATTTTCTAAACTGTTGTGGTAGGTTTGTATCTTGTTTACTTTTACACAGAGAAGCAAACAATGGAATCTTAATTTTATATGATGTGGAGGTTGAAAGTCTTTTTAGCTTCCTCACTTGAATAGATACTCAGATGGGACTGGAAACTGGAAATCTAGTCACCCAATTTGATAAATTTCTTTACTATAAAACCAGGTTTGGTTCTCTGCTTTCTTCTTTAGATTCACTGTTTTTTGTCTACTTAGCTTTATGTGGAAATATTTTGTATCTACTTTATTGCTAATTCAGTAGGAGAAGGCAATGGCACCCCACTCCAGTACCTGTCTCTTATACACATCTTGGACGCCTCTGAAAGCCGGCAGCCACCAAGCAGGAAGAGACACTTCTTTGATGGCTGTTTCATTTGCGTTTAACCATATTCATTCATGTCAGTTTCTCCTGCTTACTCGTTGGACTCAGAATATATGCTGTGTCAACAGACTAGGGCATTTCCTATTTGGTCACAAGTCTGCTGTATTTTTCTGTCTCACTCCAGTTCAGTGCACACAGCCGATTTTTGGTTCCACTTCATCAATATTCAAACCTGTTGAATATTTTCCTGATTGTTCCGATCAGGAAAATAAACACACATTCTCTCTCTCTCCTCCCTCTTTCTCTCTTTTTTGTGACATACAGTTTCTCCTACTGAACTTCTCCATATATTTAATGGAAAATGCATTTATATGATCATTCACTGATTGATGCACTCCAGTGTTATTGAACATGACCCAGAAATAAAATTAAAAATAATAAGACGAGATCCTTGCCTTTGAAGAGCTTGCAAACTGTTTTGTTTGGGAAGGACCAATGTGGTAGCTAGAAAACGGGATGGTTTAGTTAGGAATGGAACTCAATATAGTTTTTAAAGCATTATGGCTGAAAAAGATGAAATTATTTTCCAAAGCTGGTGGCAATTCTTCCATTTCTATAGAGAAGATATTTGACCTTCTTTTTTAAGGTAAATTATCCTGTTGCATTTTAAAGAAAAATCACTTAACGTTTTAATGTACAAAGATGAATCTGTGCTACTCTTCCAGAATGGCAAGGATTTATGCTGTGAAAACCTAAAGCATTCTCATGGAAACATGAACAGTTATCTTCACTATGGATTGTTGTGGTTGTTGAGCTGCTCAGTTGTGTCCCACTCATTGCAACACCATGAACTGCAGCACATACCCTTCATTTCCTGCCTTCAATCTTTCCTAGCATCAGTACCTTTTTAAAATGAATCAGTCCTTCATATCAGGTGGCCAAAGTATTGGAGTTTCAGCTTCAGCATCAGTTCTTCCAATGAATATTTAGGACTGATTTTCCTTAGGATTGACTGGTTTGACCTCCTTGCAGTCCAAGGGACTCTTAAAAGTCTTTAATAACACCACAATTCAAAAGCATCAGTTCTTCAGTGCTCAGCCTTCTTTATGGTCCAACTCTCACAACTATTCATGACTACTGGAAAAATCATAGCTTTGACTAGATGAACCTTTGTTGGAAAAGTAATGTCTCTGGTTTTTAATATGCTGCCTAGTTTTCTTATAGCTTTCCTTTCAATAAGCAAGCATCTTTTAATTTCATGGCTGGAGTCATCATCAGGAGCGATTTTAGAGCCCAAGAAAATCTATTACTGTTCTTACTTTTTCCACTTCTATTTACCATGAAGAGATGGAACCAGATGCCATGATCTTAGTTTTTTGAATATTGAGTTTTAAGCCAGATATTTCACCCTCCTCTTTCACCTTCATCAAGAGGTTGTTTATTACTATGGATAGCACCCCTGAAAATATACTGATGAAGAGCATGGCCTTAGACTTGGAATAAGAAGGAAACTGAGACTCTTTCCTTCTGTTGGGTATCAGAAATGGACGCCCTTGATGGAGACCGTATATACAGACAGTCAGATTGGAGATCAAGATTGTTTTTTGTTTCATTTTCTCTTCCCCAAGAATTCTAATTTTTCTTTGTTGTCCCAGGCTATTGGTCAAGTTTTGATAAATGTTAAAAAGCCTGGCCTTAGTAGCGCTTTTGTAAATTAAGGAGCAGAGATGTATTCTCACAGGCAAAGTGGAATAAGAAGAGCAGCAGCAACTCATTACACAGTGGGAAGCAGTGATTGTGGGAGCTGGACAGGGAGGATCATTGCCAGTCTGTCCTACAAGGTTATGCATGAAAAGTAGCTAGGCCTGTGTAACATGAAAGCTTTCCTCACAGGTGTCCAGAGATGTCTGGGGAAAACATGGTAAGGACTGAGATTATTATAGCCACATTGCATCAGTCTTCATACTCTTGCTGTTTGAAAAATGAAAGATTACCATTCCCAATGAGGGCCCCCCCCCCAAAAAAAATACAGATATTTTGTTATGATGCACAGAAGGGCCTTCCAACAACATGCACAGCTTTATTCTAAATATACTACAACAAAACTAATTTTTGACATACCTATCAACTTTAGCATAAATAAAGGGAATTCCTAAGGGCAAAATAACCACAGTTTTGAAGCATAGTAGGTGAAACTACAGAAAGTAGTCACGAAGGGTGAGCAAGAACAAAAGCTAGGATGGCCCTGCAATCACTGAAATAGGGAAACTAAGTCTCAGACCCACCTCAAGATGAGGGAATTGAACTTGACACTAAGCTTGTTTCCAGATTATTAAGCTTTGTACTGCCAGGAAAAGGAAACGCAATTCCTCTCTGTAAGAAACTATATCCAACTTACACCCTTAGAATTCTTCCAGATTGTATTCAGGGACATGTGAGCACATAGAAAATTTCTCTAACAAAGAAAAAAATGAGATATCATAAGTAACAGTAAAAACAACAACAACAATAATAGATGTATACCCTCTAAAACTTAAGATATTGTGATTATCAGGCACTTATTACTTAATATATGTATGGAGTGCCTAAAGAAATAAAGAAGAAATTAAGAAAAGCAGAAAACAGGAGACTATAAAACATATTAATATATAATCATTTTTAGAAATAAAATTATAATTGTTAATATTAGTACATGTTCTAAACAAGGATTCTAATTGGTTGAGTAAAATAGACTATAAAAGTGTAGAAAAAATATCAAAAGGATGTAAAAATTTTCTTACCTTTTCTTTATTTGAAAGTACCAGGTGGATAATTTTCTAAACTGTTGTGGTAGGTTTGTATCTTGTTTACTTTTACACAGAGAAGCAAACAATGGAATCTTAATTTTATATGATGTGGAGGTTGAAAGTCTTTTTAGCTTCCTCACTTGAATAGATACTCAGATGGGACTGGAAACTGGAAATCTAGTCACCCAATTTGATAAATTTCTTTACTATAAAACCAGGTTTGGTTCTCTGCTTTCTTCTTTAGATTCACTGTTTTTTGTCTACTTAGCTTTATGTGGAAATATTTTGTATCTACTTTATTGCTAATTCAGTAGGAGAAGGCAATGGCACCCCACTCCAGTACTCTTGCTTGGAAAATTCCATGGATGGAGGAGCCTGGTAGGCTGCAGTCCGTGGGGTCGGTAAGAATCAGACACGGCTGAGTGACTTCACTTTCACTTTTCACGTTCATGCGTTGGAGAAGGAAATGGCAACCCACTCCAGTGTTCTTGCCTGGAGAATCCCAGGGATGGGGGAGCCTGGTGGGCTGCCGTCTATGGGGTCGCACAGAGTCCGACACGACTGAAGCAACTTAGCAGCAGCAGCAGCTAATTCAGTAATGCATTTTAAAAAGGGCATTAGGTTGTGTTGCTCAGAACTTTAGATTTTTTTTAGATAGTCCTTTCAAAGCTCAGTTCAAAATAAGCAAAAAGAGAAAACTATCAAGCAAGTATGGTGAATAGAAAAATACAACAAAATAATTATAAAAAGAACAAAATGGCTTATAATAGAATTGTTTGTTAAAGATAGGGTCAAAAATCTACTTAAGGAAAAGTCTATATATGTTCTTTTCACTAGATACATATTTAAAGCCTAAGGATGAAAAAATAATGAGGTCAAATGTATGGCAAAACCACTACAATATTGTAAAGTAATTAGCCTCTGATTAAAATAAATGAATTTATTAAAAAACAAAAGAATGAAATGTTGAATATGCCAGTTGAATACTAAAATAATCTGAAGTGAGTGAAGTCCTCAGTCGTGTCCAACTCTTTGTGACCTCATGGACTGTAGCCTACAAGGCTCCTCTGTCCATGAAACTTTCCAGGCAAGAATACTGAAGTGGGTTGCCATTTCCTTCTCCAGGGGATCTTCCCAACCCAGGGATTGAACCTGGGTCTCCCGCATTGCAGGCAGACGCTTTACCGTCTAAGCCACGAGGGAAGTCAAAAAGTGTACATCAAAAGACAAAAATAAGACAAGCAACACTATTAAGGCTATTAATAATTTTAAAAAGGCAGAGGAACCAGAGAACAAATTGCCGACATCTGTTGGCTCATCAAAAAAGCAAGAGAATTCCAGAAAAACTTCTACTTCTGCTTTATTGACCATACCAAAGCGTTTGACTGTGTGGATCACAATAAAATGTGGAAAATACTTAAAGAAATGGGAATGCAAACCACCTGACCTGCCTCCTGAAAAAATCTGTATGCAGGTCANTCTACTTCTGCTTTATTGACCACACCAAAGTGTTTGACTGTGTGGATCACAATAAAATGTGGAAAATACTTAAAGAAATGGGAATGCAAACCACCTGACCTGCCTTCTGAAAAAATCTGTATGCAGGTCAGGAAGCTGTAGTTAGAACTGGACATGGACTAACAGACTGGTTCCAAAGAGGGAAAGGAGTACATCAAGGCTGCATATTGTCACCTTGTTTATTTAACTTATATGCAGAGTACTTATATACAGTGTTTCATGAGAAACACCAGCCTGGTGAAGCACAAGCTGCAATCAAGATTTCCAGAAGAAATATCAATAGCCTCAGATATGTAGATAATAGCACCGTTATGGCAGAAAGTGAAGAGGAACTAAAGAGCCTCTTGATGAAAGTGAAAGAGGAGAGTGAAAAAGCTGGTTTAAAGCTCACCATTCAGAAAACTAAGATCATGGCATCTGGTCCCATCACTTCATGGGAAATAGATGGCAAAACAGTGGAAACAGTGTCANTATAAGGCCACCATCACCCTAATACTAAAAGCTGACAAAGATGCCACAATAATAGAAAACGACAGGCCAATATCACTGATGAACACAGATGCAAAAATCCTTAACAAAATTCTAGCAATCAGAATCCAACAACACATTAAAAAGATCATAGACCATGACCAAGTGGGCTTTATCCCAGGAATGCAAGGATTTTTCAATATCTGCAAATCAATCACTGTAATACACCACATTAACAAATTGAAAAATAAAAACCATATGATTATCGCAATAGATGCAAAGAAAGCCTTTGACAAAATTCAACATCCATTTATGATAAAAATTCTCCAGAAAGCAGGAATAGAAAGAATATACCTCAACATAATAAAAGCTATATATGAAAAACCCACAGCAAACATTATCTTCAGTAGTANTTATCGCAATAGATGCAAAGAAAGCCTTTGACAAAATTCAACATCCATTTATGATAAAAATTCTCCAGAAAGCAGGAATAGAAAGAATATACCTCAACATAATAAAAGCTATATATGAAAAACCCACAGCAAACATTATCTTCAGTAGTGAAAAATTGAAAGCATTTCCCCTAAAATCAGGAACAAGACAAGGGTGCCCACTTTCACCACTACTATTCAACATAGTTCTGGAAGTTTTGGCTACAGCAATCAGAGCAGAAAAAGAAATAAAGGGATCCAAATTGGAAAAGAAGTAAAATTGTCACTGTTTGCAGATGACATGATTCTGTGCATAGAAAACCCAGAAGACTATACCAGAAAATTACTAGAGCTAATCAATGAATATAGTAATGTTGCAGGATATAAAATCAACACACAGAATCCCTTGCATTCCTATACACTAATAATGAGAAAATAGAAAAATTAAGGAAACAACTTCATTCACAACTGAAACAAAAATGATAGAATACTTAGGAATATATCTACCTAAAGAAACTAAAGACCTATATATAGACAACTATAAAACACTGGTGAAAGAAATCAAAGAGAGTACTAATAGATGGAGAAATATACCATGTTCATTTGTATGGAAATACAAAAAACTTCGAATAGTCAATGCGATCTTGAGAAAGAAGAATGGAACTGGAGGAATCAACCTGCCTGACTTCAGGCTCTATTACAAAGCCAGAGTCATCAAGACAGTATTGTACTGGAACAAAGACAGAAATATAGATCAGTTCAGTTCAGTTCAGTTCAGTCGCTCAGTCCTGTCAGACTCTTTGCGACCCCATGAATCGCAACACGCCAGGCCTCCCTGTTAATTACCATCTCTCGGAGTTCACTCAGGCTCACGTCCATCAAGTCCGTGATGCCATCCAGCCATATCATCCTCAGTCATCCCCCTCTCCTCCTGCCCCCAATCCCTCCCAGCATCAGAGTCTTTTCCAGTGAGTCAACTCTTCACATGAGGTAGCCAAAGTACTGGAGTTTCAGCTTTAGCATCATTCCTTCCAAAGAAATCCCAGGGTTGATCTCCTTCAGAATGGACTGGTTGGATCTCCTTGCAGTCCAAGGGACTCTCAAGAGTCTTCTCTTGAGAAGACCACAGTTCAAAAGCATCAATTCTTCAGCACTCAGCCTTCTTCACAGTCCAACTCTCATATCCATACATGACCACAGGAAAAACCATAGCCTTGACTAGATGGACCTTAGTCGGCAAAGTAATGTCTCTGCTTTTTAATATGCTATCTAGGTTGGTCATAACTTTCCTTCCAAGGAGTAAGTGTCTTCTAATTTCATGGCTGCAGTCACCATCTGCAGTGATTTTGGAGTTCCCAAAAATAAAGTCTGACACTGTTTCCAGTGTTTCCCCATCTATTTCCCATGAAGTGATGGGACCGGATGCATTGATCTTCGTTTTCTGAATGTTGAGCTTTAAGCCAATTTTTTCACTCTCCTCTTTCATTTTCATCAAGAGGCTTTTTAGTTTCTCTTCACTTTCTGCCATAAGGGTGGTGTCATCTGCATATCTGAGGT
>SJYW01003154.1:1047316-1072207 GCA_006410735.1 Raphicerus campestris | reverse complement strand
GGAGCCTGGTGGGCTGCCGTTTATGGGGTCGCACTGAGTCGGACACGATTAAAGTGACTTAGCAGCAGAAGCAGCAGCAGCAGCAATATTAATAACAGCTAACATAGCTGGTTTGTCTCAGACCACATTATAAATTCTTTACATACATTAACTCATCTATTCTCACATCAGACATGCAAAGTCTATATACATCTATTCATTTGTCACTTCCACTGTATAATCATAAGGTGCGGGGGGCACTCCGCAGAAAGAGAGAGGCAGTGGAACTTCCCTCAGCAAAGCCGAGGGGTCCTGAGGAGAGGTGAGCCTGCTGTCCACCAACCCAGTCCCCCAGCGAGCGAGAGACAATCAGATGCGACAGGGGTTCTGTCTGAGCAGTTCTGCTTTATTGCCGCAAACTCCCAGCTTATATAGGCAAGCAGGGGGGTTTTAGGAGGGACTTTCCATAGTTGCACCAATCACGTTAAAGGTCAAATCGTCATGTGCCTTCATTATAACAGGAGTCTATGGAGATCACGCGGTGTTTACGTGCACGGAAATCAAGAGAGCCAATCAAAAAACTTTGACAAACAACATAGACCATGCCCCCATCTCTTCCACCAGGCGCCATCTTAGTTTCTGACCACAAAGCTAGCCCCTTTCTTTTTAAGGTTTCCATTTAGGGCCCCACATCTCCCCCTTTTTTATTTTATTTAAGCCCTCGAGACATTTGTATTGATGTTCTGTAGAGCAAGGCGTAAAGCTGTAGTTGGCCAACCTCCAGCCTCGCCAGCCCCTCTCGCGGCTGTGCTTGTCTTAGGTTGCCCTCCTCTGAGGGTGTTACCCGTCATTGACTATCCAGACACCTCTTGGGGTCCTGGCAGAATCTCTCTAGATGGGCATCTAGAACTCTTTTATTTATCTGTCTTGGTTAATCTCTTGAAGGGCTAAATTAATCCAGGGGTTTGCGGGTGCCCAACGTGGGGCTCCTCTTCCATGACCTGGGCAAGCATAACTATTTTTTGCTGTAAGCGCCTATTGTGGGCTGTGAGGGTTTTTTTTTTTTTTTTTACATTTAACACTACAAACAAGAACAATAAAAACAAGCAAATAGAAGGCATTTTTTAAACCAGGTAAATGGACTTTGTATCCAGTCCCATAGATCCATTGCTCCCTTTTTCACCTGTTAGAGTCTCATTTAACACTGGAAAAGCTGTCAGACAAAAGCTGGGGTATCTCACATCGCAGTCTATGAGCATCAGGACACGACGTCTCGATCGCTCTGGCGTGGACATCAAGCTGTTGTTGGAGCCCTGTCATGGCGGATCTCAGGTGTTCGAGCTGGTTTGAAATCCTTGAGCAGAGGCAGTGGATATGTTGTTTATAACCTCGATGGTCTGAGCTTGTGAACTCCAAGCACGGATGCTGACACTGCTGTACCCTCATGGTTGATTGCCTTGTGTGTCGTTAAACCCAGGCTTCAAAGATTTTAAAAACTGTTGCACAGCAGTGGCAATGACGAAGGTCAGCAAGGAAAGGATAGGTAATCCGACGATCACCAGGAGCAGTGTTCACCAGGGTCGCCGCATAGATGATCTGAAAGGGAAAAAATCGCCTCAGGAACTTTTTGTTCTTGGGCTTAATATATGAGTGTCTCTTTATTCTATGTCAGGTTTTGAGATTTGACCTCTCTCTTGTGGTGTACATTTAAGATTCCTTGCTGGCACCTATATAGAGCTGGGGTCCCCAAAGGGGAATATGCATCTGAATCCTCTCCCCATTGTAAGGAGTGGATCGGGCCCCTTCCACTGACCAATGATGGGGTCTTTCCATCTCACTTGTATTTCAGGTTTTATTTCTTGGTTAGACTAATGTTTTTGAAAACATGGCATTGGTTCATTTTTTGAAAAATTTAAAATGTTTAGAGTAAAGAGTGCCATTCCAAGTTGCTGGTGAGGGCTTATTCCCCCTTTTTGTTTTTGTAATTGAGCCTTTAAATTTTGATGGTGGTGCTCAATTATGGATTGTCCCTGGGGGTTATGTGGGATTCCGGTGTTATGACGAATGTGCCATTGTTGGAAGAATTTCTGTAAGCTCTGGCTGATGAAGCAGGAGCCATTATCTGTTTTGATGGGGAAGGCCCAACGTCGCAAAACATTGTAAAAAATGGCTCTGAGCATGTTTTGCTTTTTCTCCTGCATGGGTAATGGCCCAGCAGGCATGAGAGTAAGTGTCAATAGACACAAAGACATACTTAAGTTTTCCAAAAGAGGAATAATGGGTTACATCAGTTTGCCACAGCACATTGGGTTTTAGCCCTCGAGGGTTTGTTTACTCCTGGGGGCTGTAAAGGCGGTACTTGTAAATAAGGAAGACAGGATTTACAAGTATGTATAATTTTCTTTAATTCTCTAATAGGGACTGTGGGAACCTTTTATGTAGCCCTCTCCAATTTATATGAGTAAGATCGTGAAGATCATAGGCATCTTGTAAGTTACTAGCTTGGATTGTAAGGGATGCTGCTCTATCGGCCAGGGAATTTCCCATTGAAAGCAATCCAGGTTAATCTTGATGACTCCTAAGATGGTGTACATAAATGGGATAGTGGGAGGTCTACAACCGGTAGACCTCTTCCCCCGCCTTGAAGGCATTCTTTCTCAAAGTGTCCCTCGTGTTCGCAGCCAAAGCATTGACCCAATTTTGGGGGGGCTAAGGGTCCCTTGGATGTGGTCCCCCCAGAGGCTGTCATAGCGGAGAGGGCCTTGGTCATCGCCTTGGTAAGGGCTTCAGTCTGAGCCTGAAGGGCAGTCGAAATAGAGCGGGTCTGATGGCTTTGTGTCACCACGTCTTTGGTGGCTATAATCCATCGCTCCACAGAGCGGTCTTTCTGACCTGCACAAGCCAACTTACGGTCTGAGTTCATCCCTTCCCAGACTAATAGCTTAACAAATTGATCTCTCAGGGGCCCCAGAGGGAATTTTCTCTGTATATTCTTTTCCACCCAAGCTATGAAGGTGGAGAGGTCTTCATTATTTGAGTGATGCCCGATATAGGGGGCTCACTGAGGCCCTCTGCAAGCTTTTTCCAGGCGGCCAGGCTTATGGCCTGTACCTGATCTGTTTAAGGAGCAGGAATGGTGGCCTGTCGAGGTCCTGTACTCCATTGATCTGCCATCCCTGACAACATCCCGAAAGTCACCGGGATAGCAGGGTTGGCAGCTTGATTTCTTTCTGCCTGACACTCTTCCTTGAAAAAGACACACCGTTTGATATAGGTATTGCTGGGGAGCACTGCCTTACATAGCATCTTCCAGTCCTGGGTCGTACAAGGTTGATGAGCCAGGCCCTGGAGAATAGTTTCTGCCCATGGGGAATTTGGGCCATCCTCTGCCACTGCCTTTTTAAGCTCTTTTAAGTCATTGGCCTCCCAGGGGTACCAGGCTGCCGGCCTATTCCCCTTCAGGGTTAGCATTTACAGGAAAGGCTTGAGTTGGGCCGGTAAAGGGCAGCAGGGATCCCCAAGTGTCCCAAGGATAGGTTCTCCCTTTCCAAGGTGACCTCATTGTCTCTCCCACCCAAGATGCTCCCGAAACTTTCTCAAATGGAGGAGGTAGAGAAGGGCACAGATCTCTCCCCTGGGCTCCCGGTCCCAAGGCATCAGAGAAGTCTCTATTCTCTTCCGCCCCTTTATCATCCCCGAAATGCTCCCATGGCCTACTATTCGCTCTAGAGTCTTTATTCCCTACGGTCTCTTTTGCTATATCTTGGTCCGAAATGACTCGTTCTTCGTCAAACTTTTCCCACTGTTTTTCTGATTTTGAATTGGGGGCACCCGTATGAGTGGCATGCTCCTCTCTCCGTGAGAAGCAGAGCTTGAGGGCCGAAATGATCAGACAGAACCCTAAGGGGGGCTCCTCACCGTATCGAGCCTCTCGCTGCTGAGCAAGGTTTTGCACTCGATCCCAAGTGTCCCAAGAGAACATATTGGCTGAAGCAACCCAGGGGCCAACTGTACAATGGTCCCCCAAACCTTAATGGCCTGAGCGTCAGAAATCTCAAGTCCCCTGCTTATGAGCATATATCTCAGCGCCTTGAGTGTAGGCTCATCAGACTTGCTGATGTTATTTCCCATGCTGCCGAGAGAGAATAGAAAGAAAAGTCACTGAGGACAACCACCAAAAATCCTACAAAGTTGGGCTTATGGTATACTTTTGGAACTGTTTATGTGCCTGCGTCGTTGCATGGAAATTTTCTTGCTGGGGGAGGGCACCCTAGAGGTTTCTAGCCCGTTCCATGACCCCCTTATCCTGTCACGGGAGTCTTCAAGTGGCAGGTGCCCTAATGGCCTTTAAGTGCCTGACCCGTGCCCACAGGGAAGATTCTAGGCCACGTCCTAAGTTAACAATGATTAAAGGGGAGTTTCACCCAGTCGGGCTCTAGTTACTGAGGTTACCTGTTGCGGGGCCTTCAAAGTCCGCCAGAGAGTGGCCCTAGCCAGGACTTATCAATTGCCTCCACAACCTTTCACCTGTTCACTGAAACTCCCAAAAAAGGAATTAAAGACAGATTAGAAAAGAAGAGGAGAAGGAAAATAAGTCAGGAGAGTTTTTTGCCACTTCCCTCAAAACGGACGGGGGCCCACCTTGAAGTCTGGTTTACCTTGGGTGATACTCCTCTGAAGGGAGCACCGTGCTTTGACCAGCCTAGGGTCCTTCGTTGCTCCTTCTTTCAGAGCCGCACGGTGTCACCACCTCCGTCCATCTGCTTCATGCCCCACGTTGGGCACCAGTTTCTGTGGGGGGCACTCCGCAGAAAGAGAGAGGCAGTGGAACTTCCCTCAGCAAAGCTGAGGGGTCCTGAGGAGAGCTGAGCCTGCTGTCCGCCAACCCAGTCCCCCAGCGAGCGAGAGACAATCAGATGCGACAGGGGTTCTGTCTGAGCAGTTCTGCTTTATTGCCGCAAACTCCCAGCTTATATAGGCAAGCAGGGGGGTTTTAGGAGGGACTTTCCATAGTTGCACCAATCACGTTAAAGGTCAAATCGTCATGTGCCTTCATTATAACAGGAGTCTATGGAGATCACGCGGTGTTTACGTGCACGGAAATCAAGAGAGCCAATCAAAAAACTCTGAGAAACAACATAGACCATGCCCCCATCTCTTCCACCAGGCACCATCTTAGTTTCTGACTGCAAAGCTAGCCCCTTTCTTTTTAAGTTTTCCCATTTAGGGCCCCACAATAAGGGATTGAATTTAGATCATACATGAATGGCCTAGTAGTTTTCCCTACTTTCTTCAACTTAGGTCTGAACTTTGCAGTAAGGAAATCATGATCTGAAGTCCTTACTGCAGTGGAAGTGACAAATAGATTCAAGGGATTAGATCTGAGAAACAGAGTATCTGAAGAACTAAGGATGGAGATTCATAACATTGTACAGAAGGCAGTGATCAAAATCATCCCCAAGGAAAAACGCCTGCAAAAAGGCCAACAGGTTGCCTAAGGAGGCCTTACAAATAGCTGAAGAAAGAAAAGAAGCTAAAGGCAAAGGAGAAAAGGAAAGATATACCCATCTGAATTCAAAGTTTCAAAGAAGATCAAGGAGAGATGAGAAAGCTCTCCTCAGCAACCAACGCAAAGAAATAGAGGAAAACAATAGAATGGGAAAGACTAGAGATCTCGTCAAGAAAATTAGAGATACCAAGGGAGCTTTTCATGCAAAGGTGAGCTCGATAAAGGACAAAAATGAAAGGGATCTAACAGAAGCAGAAGATATTAAGAAGAGGTGGCAAGAATACACAGAAGAACTGTACAAAAAAGATCTTCACAACCCAGATAATCACGATGGTGTGATCACTCACCTAGAGCCAGACATCCTGGAATGTGAAGTCAAGTGGGTCTTAGGAAGCAACACTATAAACAAAGCTAGTGGGGGTGATAGAATTCCAGTTGAGCTATTTCAAATCCTGAAAGATGATGCTGTGAGAGTGCTGCACTCAATATGCCAGCAAATTTGGAAAACTCAGCAGTGACCACAGGACTGGAAAAGGTCAGTTTTCATTCCAATCCCAAAGAAAGATAATGCCAAAGAATGCTCAAACTACCACACAATTACACTCATCTCACACGTTAGTAAAGTGATGCTTAAAATTCTCCAAGCCAAGTTTCAAACTTACAGATGCTAAAGGTGCTTTTAGAAAAGGCAGAGGAACCAGAGATCAAATTGCCAACATCCGCCGGATCATCGAAAAAACAGGAGAATTCTAGAAAAACATCTATTTCTGCTTTATTGACTATGTCAAAGCCTTTGACTATGTGGATCACAATAAACTATGGAAAATTCTGAAAGAGATGGGAATACCAGACCACCTGACCTGCCTCTTGAGAAACCTGTATGCAGGTCAGGAAGCAACAGCTAGAACTGGACATGGAACAACAGGCTGGTTCCAAATAGGAAAAGGAGTATGTAAAAGCTGCATATTGTCACCCTGCTTATTTAACTTATTTGCTGGCCTAGTGAGTGCTGCACTTAAACATGTAAAACGCCAAAATGCCAGGCTGGATGAATCACAAGCTGGAATCAAGACTACTTGGAGAAATATCAGTAACCTCAGATATGCAGGTAACACAACCCTTATGGCAGAAAGCAAAGAGGAACTAAAGAGCCTCTTAATGAAAGTGAAAGAGGAGAGTGAAAAAGCTGGCTTAAAACTCAACTTTCAAGAAACTAAGATCATAGCATCTGGTCCCATCACTTCATGGCAAATAGATGGAGGAATAATGGAAATAGAGACAGACTTTATTTCTTGGGCTCCAAAATCACCACAGATGGTGACTATAGCCATGAACTTTAAAGATTTTGCTTCTCAGAAGAAAAGCTGTGAAAAACCTAGACAGCATATTGAAAGGCAGAGACATCACTTTGCTGACAAAGGTCTATATTGTCAAAGCTATTGTTTTTCTGGTAGTCATGTACAGATGTGAGAGTATGACCATAAAGTTACCTGAGCACCAAAGAATTGATGCTTTTGAGCTGTCGTGCTGGAGAAGACTCTTGAGAGTCCCAAGGAGACCAAACCAGTCAATCCTAAAGGAAATAAACTCTGAATATACATTGAAAAGACTGATGATGAAGCTGAAGCTCCAATACTTTGGCCACCTGATGCAAAGAGTTCACTCATTTGAAAAGATCCTGCTTCTAGGGAACATTGAAGGCTGGAGAAGGGGATGACAGAGTATGAGATGGTTGGATGGCATCATTGACTCAATGGACATGAGTTTGAGCAAACTCTGATAGATGGTGAAACAGGGAAGCCTGGTGTGCTGCAGTCTGTGCGGTCACAAAGAGTCGAACATAACTGAGACACTGAACATCTATTCATTTTGATGGAGAAGGAAACTAAGACTGAGGAAGGCTAAGAAACTTGCCCAAGGACACGGGTTATAAATGGTAGAAGAGGAATCACACCAGTCTTTCTGGTTGGATCCCACTTCTTCACATGCCTGTTGCAATATTTTTTTAATTCCAAATAATGACATGTAACGAATTTCAAACTAGTTCAGGCTTGTGTCTTGAATTTTAAAAGGTAGAAAATCTTCGAATGCATTTCTCAAAGTAAAGGAATTTTTCTTTTTTTGTGAAACACTTGTGTGAGATATGTGCAGACATAAAACAGTTTCACTAGTAAAGTTGTACGTTTTGGGTACTTCACAGAGGCACCTAGCTCTGGGGTCACAGGGGATACATGCAGCCATCTTCACATAGATCAAGTCATGTGCCCCAGTGTCTATGTCTGCAAGGGATAGCACCTGTTTCTAATTTTCCCACCCAGAGGGAGCACCTTTGAACAATTTTCACAAGGATGCCATAAAAAGTAGCAGTGCCTCTATACAAACATATGTGTGTGCTGAATCAGGGTGTGAAATATATTCTTTACTATGGGCTGTAATCAAAAGAACTTAAAAAAAATTTCCTACACCATGTCATCAACAAGAAGTTATGTGTTTTAAAACAGTAAAGAATAAATGATATGAGGTTAACATATCATTTAAGCCCTAAAGATAGGGCTTATTAAGGCTCAGTGGAGGCTGATGATGGACCAGAAAGCTTCTGTGGTATTTGTAGGATTTAGAAGTTGCTTCTTCAGTAGTTACTCTGACCATAGGTTCATAAAACTCTTATATAAAAGTGCTTTCAGGACATGCATAAATTTTCACCATTCGGAATTTAGCCTGATTACCTTTTAGGAGTGTCCTATTTAAAAATAAAAGCTGTCAAATTTTTGTAATTGTAATAATAATACAGAGGAGGAGGAGACAGTGGAAAAAGAGGAGAAGGGAAAGAAAAAATATGAATACCAGCAGCTAATAGGTGTTGAGCACTTAAACACTTTGCATTTTCTTTTCACAGTAACAACATGAATAGGTCTTGCATTATCCTTACTCTGCATGAAGATACCTAGGAATGGGGAGCTAGAGTCTGCACAAGATCACAAGGCTATTAAGAGTTGGACCTGGGAGTTGAACCCAGTTGCTCTGGCTTCAGGGTCCAGATGTCAGCTCCTCTCCTATTCTCTCTCAAAACTAAATAGAAAGTGATTTTGGTCCCGTAACAATTACAACAAACTAGTAGGTACTATTCCAACGTTCTGGGTTAGATTTCCATGAAATATTTGTCACTACATGGTAAACTATTCTATATAATCTCATCAGTAACTACAGACCACAAAGTGGTTATTTTACTCTCCCACTATGAAAAATACTATGAAGAAAACAGGGTGTTATTGTTAAATAATTATTTCAGACTGCTCAGCAAGCACAGTTAGGTGTTACCCTTGGGGTGTGACATCATAATGTTTGCTACCTCCGCTAAATACAAGATTGTACTTTCAATGGAATGAGTCTTTAAGAAGCCAAGGAAAACGAGTGCTGAGACCTCATGATCTCATTTCGACACATATACCAATAAGTGATAAAACCCTGAGAAGTGAAATAGAGAACTACCAGTTGATATAGAATAAAATTGTCTCTAAATACTATGTCTTTCAAAGTTTTCCTGGATACATTCCCGTGTCTGTAAAGACAGCTTTCCCTTCTTTAAAGACAGGGTCAGTCAAGGGCAGCCAGTCATTTATCTCAGAGGTGGCAGAAGTCTATAACTTAAGAACACCCTACTTGAAGATGACAGTCATCTGAAGGCCCCTTTTATGATATCTTCTTCTTTCAAACTGATAATAGCACAGAACTTGGTCAGGGCCACTTCGTGCCATGAATCAAATCATGCTTCACAAAAGTCATTTCCTATTGATGTTGATGTGCCTGTTCCTCATTTATATTGATCAGTGGACATTTGTTTGCCAAGATAAAGCTAAAAGAGATTTCCTGGATGCCCTGTGACATTTTCAAAGAGGGAAATTCATTCTTTTCAGCATTTTGAGTATGACTGGGTTTCAGAAAGAGAGTTACAAACCTACTTCAGAGATATCTGGACTAGAATGGGGAAGACAACATTTCTGGGTCATTTCCAGTTTTCCATGGGCCATTTTATAAAATTGACGTATGTATCATTTAAAAAATGAAATTGGGACCATCTATTCATTCAATTCAGTTGGGTTCTGGGATTCTAATACTTGTGATCAAATCTTGGCATCTATCACAAAGAATGAGAATAGCTGGGTTTCAGAAAAACCTTAAAGGTTTATAAAACAATGGTTCATGATACATGCTGAATTTAAAGTCCTAATGTGTATTGTGTGTATATTGTGTATATGTGCACATGTGTGTAGTACCCCTCGAAACCAAGTAGAAAAGCTCAATGTTTATTTGGACAAAATATTTACTTACATTCAGTTCATTAAAAAAAGTGCTCAAATCTGTTGCACTCAAAACATAGATATCTACCTATACAACCATTATATTACAATAAAATTATCTGCATAAGTAGTTTATCAAAATCAAATATCTGCTTTAATTAAAAAGAGGCTATTTTCACAAAGAAGATAAAAGTCAGGATTAATGCATTTAGAAATGGAGGCTCAAACCAAATGCCCATTAAGCAACAGTTACTGTATTTCATCTTGACAATAAAATGTATAAGGGCATTGAGAAATTGACCTTTTGTGGTAATATTCTATGACAACACTTTTTCC
This sequence comes from Raphicerus campestris, assembly GCA_006410735.1. NCBI lineage: Eukaryota > Metazoa > Chordata > Mammalia > Artiodactyla > Bovidae > Raphicerus > Raphicerus campestris. The sequence goes on along the minus strand of SJYW01003154.1, from coordinate 1,062,085 downwards.
AATTGATCTTGGTGATACTTTGGGTCACATACAAATCTTTTATTACCACCTGAAGAGGCCAGCAATCAAACTCAATCACTAAATTGAGAAGAACAAGATGCTCTTTTGAAGGTCATTGCTAATCTTCTGGGTACAAAAATCTGTGACCTTTCCTCAATTTTTATGATATTTACATTTCCTTTACTACTGAAACTGAAGATGGCCCTTTTATCAGAGGCTCTCTTGTCTTTTCATGTTTCATGAAAATGTACTCTCCATGTTTTCTTCTTGATATTCTGAGACTTCCTTTCATTATTTTCTCTTTATCCTTTCCCTAATGAAATTGAAAATTTCTAAGATTTAGTCTATAGTTTCCTCCTTTCTTTTTGTAAAATCTCATGTCTTGATTTTGTTTTTGCTCTTGAGTAAATGCTGTTTGTACCACTTGTGTTATGATTTCTTCCTAGGTTTAGCTATATCTTACTTTATGCAATGTAGGGATAGTTAAAATATTAAGTTCAAATTGATCTATAAAATAATGTAACAGCAAAATTTTAGAATATTAGAGCAAGAATATTGGTTCATTATTCAAAATATATGTATATATGTATATTTAAAAACAGATAAAAACTGAAAGTGAAGCAAATCTGCAAGAATAGTCTTAGCAATGAAGGAGGATTGGACAGGTATTACTGCTACTCTTGTGGGAACAAATATCAAACCTGCACCACTAGTCCTGGCTGCTTCTCTGAAAGATAATTCTGATTTCCAGAGGTTTTATTGATATTCTGCTAGAATGTCAAAGTCAACTTATCCTCTACCACAAGGCAGATTTTTACTAATCATCACCAGGTTTGCTACCGTCCTTGATTTCTTTTTGTGTTAGTTGGTCTTGTTCAGTCACTAAGTCATGTCCGCTCCTTACAACCCCATTAACTGTAGCACGCCAGGCTTCACTTTCTTTCACTATTTCCTAAAGTTTGCTCAAACTAATGTCCATTGAGTAAGTGATGCCATCCAACCTTCTCATTCTCTGTTGCGCCCTTCTCCTCCTGCCCTCAGTCTTTCATAGCATCAGGGTCTTTTCCAATGATTTGGCTCTTCGCATCAGGTGATCAAAGTATTGGAGCTTCAGCTTCAGCATTAGTCCTTCCAATGTATATTCAGGAATAGTTTTCTTTATTTTATTTCATTTTTTATATTTTTTTAAATTTTATTTTTACTTTATTCTACTTTACAATACTGTATTGGTTTTGTCATACATTGACATGAATCAGCCATAGGTGTACACGAGCTCCCAATCCTGAAACCCCCTCCCATCTCTCACCCCATATCATCTCTCTGGATCATTGCCATTTGATATAGTTTTCTTTAGAATTGACTGCTGTGATCTCCTTCCTGTCCAGGGGACTCTCAACTGTCTTCTCCAGCACCACAGTTCAAAATCATTGATTCAGTGCTCAGCCTTCATGGTCCAACTCTCATATCTGTACATGACTACTGGAAGAACCATAGCTTTAACTACTGACTTTGTCAGAAAGTGATGTCTCTGCTTTTTAATATGCTGTCTATGTTTGTCATAGCTTTTCTTCCAAGGAGCAAGCGTCTTTTAATTTTATGGCTTCAGTAACCTTCTGCAGTGTTAGTTGTATCACAACTGTAAAAGAAAAAATGTATATCTGTTCTTGCTTAGGAGAGGCTTCTCATATTTTAGATTAGATAAAATTCGTTGGTTAATGATGGAGCTATTTGTCCAGCTCTCCTTCCCTACTAAGACTATTATTCTGGTTTTGCCTTACTAGGTCATTATGCCTGTTCTTATATTAATATAATTATTAAATAACCAACATAGGACTTTATCCAGATAGCCTAAAATCCAGTCTCTTCTAGGCTTTTTAGTTCCATTGGATGCCATGTTTTAGCTTTTTCAACATTTTCTAATGCTTATTTTAACTAAGCCAACGGGTAGGATCCTAGGCACAACACTGTTTATTCCTCTGGGACATCCTTCCATTTACCACATATTGTGAACATTATTATTCATCAAGTCTATCTGCAGATCCAATATATTTCAGCTTCATCTAGTTAGAATTTATTCATATTTGCATATTCTTATTGTTCAGAATTTATTCCCCACCCACTTTTGGGCAGGTGTCATGCTAGGCATTGGGATGCAAACATAGAGAAGACAATAGCTTTACTCTTAAGGAGTTTCAGTATCATGGTGTAGAGAGAAAATTAAATTAATAAATAGAATTCTCTGTAATGAGGCACACAGTAAAGTATACCTGGGGTGATGTGTGAAACCAGAAAAGTAGAAATGTGTCATCTAAATAAGTAGGGAATCAGTAAGACTAGAAACACTTCCTAGATGAGGAAGTATTTAGCATGTGCAAAGCTTCTGATGCTTGAAACTCATAATCACAAAGTTCTGAATGACTAGAAAAAAGTCATTTATCAAAATTTTATAGGGGATTATATATTATTCACACACACACACACACACACACACACATATATATATGTAAATCATATAGATAAAGGCTTGAACTAAACTTTGAAGGAACTCCACTTGGTTTCTGTGCTAATGAATTTGAACAGCGTTCTGAAAACTATGGGAACAAGGGAGTATTATGACTAGACAAACATTCTAGAAAGATCATCTTGGTAGAAAGGTAGAGAATGGGTCCTAAGCAAGCAAAATTGGAAATGAAGAAAGCCATTAGAATACAATAACAACCCAGGAAAAATATATTGAGAGTCTGATCTTCACGTCCTGATATTATAAAAGGAGAAATAATGATAGCTTTGAGAGATAGAGATATTTACCTAGAATTATAGGTGCTGGTGAGTAATTACATTTGGGGGTTGAATGATTGAGAGGGAGAGAGAAGTCTGTGATGAATACCAAGTTTTTTAATTTTCATGATTAGATGTGTGGTGATATTTTCACTAATGAAAAACGTAGAAGAGGAGAGACAGGTGTTTGGGAAAAGACAATGAATTAAGTTTTGTTCTTGTGCAAACTGAGATGTCTGTAGAACATTTAAATGGAAGTGTCTGGCAGTTCAGAGTTTTGAAGCTTAACAGGGAGATCTAGGTTATAGATGTATATTTGTANACCTTCTGCAGTGTTAGTTGTATCACAACTGTAAAAGAAAAAATGTATATCTGTTCTTGCTTAGGAGAGGCTTCTCATATTTTAGATTAGATAAAATTCGTTGGTTAATGATGGAGCTATTTGTCCAGCTCTCCTTCCCTACTAAGACTATTATTCTGGTTTTGCCTCACTAGGTCATTATGCCTGTTCTTATATTAATATAATTATTAAATAACCAACATAGGACTTTATCCAGATAGCCTAAAATCCAGTCTCTTCTAGGCTTTTTAGTTCCATTGGATGCCATGTTTTAGCTTTTTCAACATTTTCTAATGCTTATTTTAACTAAGCCAACGGGTAGGATCCTAGGCACAACACTGTTTATTCCTCTGGGACATCCTTCCATTTACCACATATTGTGAACATTATTATTCATCAAGTCTATCTGCAGATCCAATATATTTCAGCTTCATCTAGTTAGAATTTATTCATATTTGCATATTCTTATTGTTCAGAATTTATTCCCCACCCACTTTTGGGCAGGTGTCATGCTAGGCATTGGGATGCAAACATAGAGAAGACAATAGCTTTACTCTTAAGGAGTTTCAGTATCATGGTGTAGAGAGAAAATTAAATTAATAAATAGAATTCTCTGTAATGAGGCACACAGTAAAGTATACCTGGGGTGATGTGTGAAACCAGAAAAGTAGAAATGTGTCATCTAAATAAGTAGGGAATCAGTAAGACTAGAAACACTTCCTAGATGAGGAAGTATTTAGCATGTGCAAAGCTCCTGATGCTTGAAACTCATAATCACAAAGTTCTGAATGACTAGAAAAAAGTCATTTATCAAAATTTTATAGGGGATTATATATTATTCACACACACACACACACACACACACACATATATATATGTAAATCATATAGATAAAGGCTTGAACTAAACTTTGAAGGAACTCCACTTGGTTTCTGTGCTAATGAATTTGAACAGCATTCTGAAAACTATGGGAACAAGGGAGTATTATGACTAGACAAACATTCTAGAAAGATCATCTTGGTAGAAAGGTAGAGAATGGGTCCTAAGCAAGCAAAATTGGAAATGAAGAAAGCCATTAGAATACAATAACAACCCAGGAAAAATATATTGAGAGTCTGATCTTCACGTCCTGATATTATAAAAGGAGAAATAATGATAGCTTTGAGAGATAGAGATATTTACCTAGAATTATAGGTGCTGGTGAGTAATTACATTTGGGGGTTGAATGATTGAGAGGGAGAGAGAAGTCTGTGATGAATACCAAGTTTTTTAATTTTCATGATTAGATGTGTGGTGATATTTTCACTAATGAAAAACGTAGAAGAGGAGAGACAGGTGTTTGGGAAAAGACAATGAATTAAGTTTTGTTCTTGTGCAAACTGAGATGTCTGTAGAACATTTAAATGGAAGTGTCTGGCAGTTCAGAGTTTTGAAGCTTAACAGGGAGATCTAGGTTATAGATGTATATTTGTAAGTCATAATACAGATGGTAGCTCAAGCAATGAGAGTAGATGAAGTCATCCACGGTAGGTATGTGGCATATGATCAGGATCCTCAATTGAACCTCAGATACTGCTAGTTTTAAGGGTTATTTGGAGGAAGCATAGGTCATGACAAAAAGGAAGGAAGGAAGGGAAGGAGGAAAGGACGAAGGAAGGAAGGAAGTGAGGAAGGAAGGAGGGAAGTGAAGAAGGAGATGAGGAAGAAAGAAAAAGAGAGAAAAATTTTTACTAGAGTAGAATGACAGCGAAGAATCATGAAATTCATTAAATTCAGTCACTCAGTTGTGTCCAGCTCTTTGAGATCCCATGGACTGCAGCACAGCAGACCTCCCCGTCCTTCAGGAACTCCCAGGAGCTGGCTCAAACTCATCAGGAGCTTGCTCAAACTCATGTCCATCAATTAGGTGATGCCATCCAACTGTCTCATCCTCTATCATCCCTTTCTCCTCCCACTTTCAACCTTTCCCAGCATCAGGGTCTTTTCCTATCAGTTAGTTCTTCTCATCAGGGAGCCAAAGATTTGGAGCTTCAGCATCAGTCCTTCCAATGAATATTCAGGACTGCTTTCATTTAGGATTGAGTGGTTTGATCTTAGCAGTCTAAGGGACTCTGAAGAGTCTTCTCCAACACCACAGTTCAAATGCATCAGCTCTTTGGTGCTCAGCTTTCTTTATGGTCCAACTCTCATACCCATACATGACTACTGGAAAAACCATGGCATTGGCTAGATGGACCTTTGTTGTCAAAGTAATGTTTCTGCTTTTTAATATGCTGTCTAGTTTAGTCACAGCTTTTCTACCAAGGAGTAAGTGTCTTCTAATTCATGGCTGCAGTTACCATCTGCAGTGAATTCTGAGCCCAAGAAAGAAAACTCTGTCACTGTTTCCATTGTTTCCCCATCTATTTGCCATGAAGTAATGGGACTGGATGCCATGATTTTCGTTTTTTGAATATTGAGTTTTAAGTCAGCTTTTTCACTTTCTTCTTTCACTTTCATCAAGAGACTCTTCAGTTCCTCTCTTCTTTCTCCCATAAAGGTGGTATCATCTGCATATTTGAAGTTATTAATATTTCTCCAGGCAATCTTGATTCCAGGTTGTGTTCCATCCAGCCCAGAATTGCACATGATGTGAAGTGAAGTGAAAGTTGCTCAGTCATGTCCAACTCTTTGCAACAGGCCAGAATACTGGAGAGGATGATAGCCTCTCTCTTCTCCAGGGGATCTTTCTAACCCAGGGATCTAACCCAAGTCTCCCACATTGCAGGTGGATTCTTTACCAACTGAGCTATTATGTACTTTGCATGTAAGTTAAATGAGCAGGGTGACAATATACAGCCTTGACATAATTCCTTTCCTAATTTAGAACCAGCCCATGGTCCTATGTCTGGTACTAACTGTTGCTTCTTGTGAACAGTTGGAACAACAACTGGTTACAAATTAGGAAAAGAGTACATCAAGGCTGTATACAGAAATCTGCACACAGGTTTCTGCATACAAATTTATCAGGAGGCAAGTAAGGTGGTCTGGTATTACCAATTCTTCAAGAATTTTCCACAGTTTGTTGTGATCCACATACGTTCAAAGACTTTGGAGTAGTCAATAAAACAGAAGTAGATACTTTTCTGGAACTCTTTTACTTAGTCTATGATCCAATGGATGTTGGCAATTTGATCTCTAGCTCCTCTGCCTTTTCTAAACTCAGCTTCAACATCAGGAAGTTTTTTGTTCACATACTCTTGAAGCCTCTCTTACTTGAAGAATTTTGAGCATTACTTTGCTACCATATGAAATGAGTGAGATTATGTTGTAGTTTGAACATTCTTTGGCATTGCGCTTCTTTGGGATTGGAATGAAAACTGAACTTTTCCAGTCCTGTGCNGTACTGAATGGTTTGCCTCAGAAAGGAACAGAGATCATTCTGTCATTTTTGAGACTGCACCGAAGCACTACATTTTGAACTCTTTTGTTGACTATGAGGGCTACTCCATTTCTTCTAAGGAGTCTTGCCTACAGTAGTAGATATAATGGTCATCTGAATTAAATTCTATTCCAGTCCATTTTAGTCCACTGATTCCTAAAATGTCAATGTTTATTCTTGCCATTTCCTATTTGACCACTTCCAATTTACCTTGATTCATGGACCTAACATTCCAGGTTCCTATGAAATATTGTTCTTTACAGCATAAGACTTTACTTCCATCACCAGTCACATCCACAACTGAACATTGTTTTTGCTTTGGCTCTATCTCTTCATCCTTTCTGGAGTTATTTCCCCACTCTTCTCCAGTAGCATATTGGGTATCTACCGACATGGGGAGTTTATTTCAGTGTCATCTCTTTGCCTTTTCATACTGTTCATGGGGTTCTCAAGGGAAGAATGCTGAAGTGGTTTTCCATTCCCTTCTCCAGTAGATCATGTTTTGTCAGAATTCTCCACCATGACCCGCCCATTTTGGGTGGCCCTATACGACATGGCTGATAATTTAATTGAGTTAGATAAGTCTGTGGTCCATGCAATCAATTTGATTAATTTTCTGTGATTGTGGCTTTCATTCTGTCTGCCCTATGGAAGCCTATAGAATAAACATGAAAGCAATTTAAAAAATCGGTAGCTAAAATTAATGGGTAAAGTTTGATGAGAAATAGGTTATTACACAGTCTCAAAATATCTCTCAACAATTTTATTAATATGCAAAGAGAAAACTGTAACATTATAATGAACAAACCTGGTGGGCATCATCTTCATCAGTTCGTCAAATTTTGTAATATCAATATTGGGACAAACTGACATTATTTGCCTCTGATATTCTCAGGGGAAAGTAACATGGCACTTCTCTAGAGATTTTGCAGAAAATGTGGGCACCTGGTACCATCCCTTTATGGCAAATCAGTTCAGTTCAGTCACTCAGTCATGTCTGACTCTTTCTGACCCCATGGACTGCAGCATTCCAGACTTCTCTGTCCATGACCAACTCCCAAAGCTTGCTCAAAGTCATGCCCATCAAGTCAGTGATGCCATCCAGCCATCTCATCCTCTGTAATCCCCTTCTCTTTCTTCCCTCAATCTTTCCCAGCATCAAACTCTTTTCCAATGAGTCAGTTCTTATCAGGGGGCCAAAGTATTGGAGCTTCAGCTTGATCATCAGTCCTTCCAATGAATATTCAGGAGTGATTTCCTTTAGGATGGACTGATTTGATCTCCTTGCTATCCAAGGGACTCTCAAGAGTCTTCTCCAGCACCACAGTTAGAAAGCATCAGTTCTTCAGCACTTGGCTTTCTTCATGGCAAATAAACGGAGAAAAAAAGATGCTTGAGAGTCTCCTGGACAGCAAGAAGATCAAACCAGTAAATCCTAAAGGAAATCAACCCTAAATATTCATTGGAAGGACTGATGCTGAAGCGGAAACTCCACTATTTTGACCACCTGATGTGAAGAGCGAACTCATTGGAAAAGACCTTTTATGATAGGAAAGATTGAGGGCAGGAGGTGAAGGTGACAACAACAAATGAGATGGTTATATGGTGTCACCAACGCAATGGACATGAGTTTTAGCAAACTCAGGTNGAACTCATTGGAAAAGACCTTTTATGATAGGAAAGATTGAGGGCAGGAGGTGAAGGTGACAACAACAAATGAGATGGTTATATGGTGTCACCAACGCAATGGACATGAGTTTTAGCAAACTCAGGTTTCCCTGGTGGCTCAGAGGTTAAAGCGTCTGCCTCCAATGCGGGAGACCCGGGTTCGATCCCTGGGTCGGGAAGATCCCCTGGAGAAGGAAATGCTAATCCACTCCAGTATTCTTGCCTGGAGAATCCCATGGACGAAGCCTAGTAGGTTACAGTCCACGGGGTTGCAAAGAGTCAGACACGACTGAGCGACTTCACCTTCACCTTCCTTGGAAGGTAGTTAAGGACAGGGAAGCCTGGCGTCTGCAGTCCATAGGGTCGCAAAGAGTCAGACATGACTGAGCATTTGAACAACAACAACAAAAAAAAAAACATGAAAAACTTTAGAAAAACACTAGTGAGGGACATTTTACAAAATAAGTAGCATGTTCTTTTTATATGTAAAGATCAATAAGAGCAGGAAAGACTGAGGTCTCATCCCATATTAAAAAAAACTACAGAGACATGACAACTATATAAATGCTTAAGTTTCATTGCATCCTAAATAATAATAATAATAAAATACCTATAGATGCCATGACAGCTGATAAAGTTTAAATATGGACAGAGGATTAGATAATAATATTACATCATGTTGTTTCTTGATTTTGATAATTATTCTATGGTTTTCTAACACATTGTCCATGTTGTTAGGAAATGTACACTGAAGTATTTGGAGGCAAAGAGACATGCTATTTCCAGTGTATTCTTAAATTGTTCAGAAATAAAATTAGATAATTAGATAGATAAATAATGACAAAACAGGTTGTAAATAAATCGGTAAATCGCTTTAATGGGTATACAGAAATTCCGTGTACTAATCTCATTACTTTGCTACTAGTTTTTCAAAATTTGAAATTATATCAAAAAGAAGATTCTTTATTGCTGAGCTACCAGGGAAGCCCTGTTTCACCCATACCCCATTTGGTAATGTCCTGCCAAGACCAATACAGCACCAGTTCAGAGAGGAATCAAAGACACAAATTGCTCCCATTAAGACAGGACATTTGTCAAGAAGCTCTCCTTATCTTCAGAAATAACTCCAGGATATAATGAGTTTGTGACACTGTCAAACGCCACAGGACATGGAGAAGGCAATAGCAACCCACTCCAGTACTCTTGCCTGGAAAATCCCATGGATGAAGGAGTCTGGTAGGCTGCAGTCCATAGGATCGCTAAGAGTCAGGCACGACTGAGAGACTTCACTTTCACGCATTGGAGAAGGCAATGGCAACCCACTCCAGTGTTCTTGCCTGGAGAATCCCAGGGACGGGGAGCCTTGTGGGCTGCTGTCTTTGGGGTCGCACAGAGTTGGACACGACTGAAGTGACTTAGCAGCAACAGCAGCAGCCACAGGACAGACAATCTTAGGCTGTTTCACGTCATAGAGCTGCAACATCAATAAGCTCTACTATTTTATTAGGTTTACCTGGTCTGCTGGCCAGGATGTGTGGATCTATTATCAAAAATCTATCCCACTTTATCTCACAACATCAATCTGTGAATAGCATGTTACATCCATGCTTAAAATATGACTGACATTTCATTAAAGCTCAAGAGTGTCTATTCAATGTGCAGTAGAATCAAGGCCAGTGAATTGTGCATACAAGAGGAAATAGATTATAATTTGATCCTTTTTTAACAGAAAAAAAATTCTCATGCTTTGTCTCTTTCTAGGAAAAAAAAAAAGTACTACAATTTTCTTGTTGTTATATTGTAAAAATTCTATTTTATTTTTAATTTTATCATCAGCTTAAGTTTGTTCTAATATTTTGCACATAGAACTATACATAGCTTTTGGGGCTTTCCCAGTATCTCAAAAGGTAAATAATTCGCTTGCAATGAAGGAGACACAGGTGATGCGGGTTTGATTCCTGGGCTGGGAAGATCACCTGGAGGAGGAAATGACAATCCATTCCATTATTCTTGCCTGAGAAGTCCCATGGACAAAAGAGCCTGGTGAGCTGCAGTCCAAATGTTTGTAAAGTCAATCCAAAAGGCAGAAAAGAGTCAGACACAATTGAGTGACTGAGCACACAAAAATAAATTACCTTGTTTAAATGAGGGCAGTTAGGGTGCAATCTTAGCAGCAATATTATCCTTAAGGTTATAACCCACAACAGATGAAGTAGTGTATTGTTCACACACATACTCTATTTTCTAGGGCAGCAAATGTCTTTCTTAAATATATAGACTCTTCATTGCTACATGCCATTCAATCCCTATTCCTCATCACAGTTTTAGATTCATCAAATGCAACACTAAGTTTCCCTAGTGGACCACTGAGAAGAAAGGAGGAGGGAGAGGAAGAAGACGAACTAGGAGAAGAGGGGGAATGAAAGAAGAGGAAGAGGAGAAGGAGGAAGAGAGGAAGAGAGGAGGAAAATGAGGAGAATGAAGAGGAGGGGGAAGGAGGAGAGGAAGAAGAAGAGGATGAGGGGTAGGGGAGGAAAGGAAGAGGAAGAAGAAGACCAATGGTACTATACTACTGTTCTTACTCCAGTTGTATATTTTCTATGGGTTTATGTAGCTGCACATATCAGGCCCCTTTACCTCTAAGTGCTTCAGTGAATATTTCCTAAGAGCAAGGACATTCTCTTTTATAAACTAAGTACAGTTTCTGAAATCAATAAATTTAACATGGATGCCTTGATACTATCTTATCCACCAATAATTTTCAACTTTCATCACTTGTCTCAATAAGGCACTGAAGGCTTTAAGAAAATATAAATTATTGTAGAAAAAAGAGAAATATCAAATAATAATCAGCTTTGCCTGTTCATTGATTACATTTGTCTTCTGATTCAACTTGTAACCATATAAGCTTTACTTTTTATAAAAAAGTAATTTTTTATAAAAAATTACTTTAATTTTTTTATTACTTTAATTTTATAAAAATATTTGACTAGCTTTATAAACTACAACTTTTCCCTAAAGAGACCTTTCATATCCCTCCTAGGCATAGTGTCTTATCTCCTCTATCATGTTGACATTGCCCTTCTATATGCCTACTTTATTATGCACATCACACTGTTCTGCAAGAAACTATAAATAAGATTTTTTTCCACTACTTCCTGGAACTCTTGTTAACTTTAAAAATTTAGTTTTGAATCCTAGATACCCAATTTCATGACTGAATGAAAGGTAGCTCTCAGTAGTAGACTAAACCTGTTTCGTTGGATGTAATAGGATGTAAAGATGGGCCCCTCAACTCAACTTTCCCAAAAGACCAGTAAAATAGTTACTAAAGTCATTGTAGGAAAGACACTTAGCCTCCACCAACCCTATGTAAAATCTACAAAGGAAATAGCTACATATCAGGTTATCTATAATTCTTTTCCCTTTAATGGATCAATAAAATAAACTGGAGTAAAGACTATAAAGAGAATTTCTTCAGAGACCCTATACTTTGATTCCCAAAAGATTGGGATGTGGCAGGGGAATGCTACCTGTTTCACTTGAAAATCAGAGTGTAGTTTAGAGTTAAGTAGAAGTAAACAATGTAGCAAAGGATGTAGAAGCAAGGAACCATATGTCTCAGACTTTTCAGAACAGCTCTCCTATCAAATAGATTGTCCTGTTGTCCCCCATATGTATACTCATGCTGTCAGACCACATGTTTTAATTTTATGATAAAATATGAAAAAAGAAGACTCAGAAAATTTAAAAAATAATATGATTTTCAGATTTTTATATCTAAGAAACTTGAAAGAAATAATAAGGAGAAAAATGGCTGGCAGTTCAGATAAATCTGGGGGGGGGGTAAGGGAGTTTTGAAGATCCTTTTAGTCATATAGATTTAGAACACTTGGAAGTTGGCTTCTATGAGGCATCTCCTAGCTTGACAGTAAGCCTAAACTTCCACTGAGGCTGATAAAATTTGAAATATCTTTATTTAGAAGCAATCAAACCTAAGAAAAGAGATGGGATCTGGGTGTGAATTAGAGGACCATAGATGGCTACTGAAACTCAAAGCCCAAAATGTACCTGGAAATGGGGAAGCCATGCAGAAATTGATGGATATTTTCTGAGGTTTCTCATTTCCGTTTCATATACAGGTCTGTTTCTTTCTTTTCTTATTGTAGATTATCTTTCTCTGATCATCACAAATAGTATTGTGACTAGCTAAAACATTAAGCATTTACTCTATGCTTCACTTACATGGAGGGAGCTGGTGGCTCAGTGGTAAAGAATCTACCTGCCAATACAAGAGATGTGGGTTCGATCCCTGGGTCAGGAAGGTTCCCTGCAGGAGAAAATGATAACCACTCCAGAATTTTAGCTGAAAAATTCCCTTGGACAGAGGAGCCTGACGAGCAATGGTCTCTGGGCTCACAAAGGGTTGGACATGACTGAATGACTGAGCATGTATGTCATTTACATAATAGCTAATTTAATGCAAACTACAACCTTATGAGATAATCCTATTTTACAGATGAAGAGATTAAGGCCCAGAGGTGTTAAATAACTTTTCCAAACTCTTAGAAGAGAGTTTTGAAAATAAGTCATTCTGACTCAGGGACTTCTAACCACGAAGGAAAATTGCTCTACCTCGCAAAATAAGTACTCTCCCTCTTTAAATATCTCGTAAGAGATCAAGGTACTGGAAAAGTATAATTATAATTCCTCAGGCCCAATTCTTAGTCCTTGAGGGTCAATATCTGCCTGGTCAAGATTGAGTGAGTGAGATGGGAATTTCTGATGGAGATGGTCATGCTTTGTAAACTGAAGACTCATCTGCTACAGGGGGTCTTTACTGATGAATGATCCATCTCCTTTGCAAATGATAGTCCAAATCTCTGATTACAATGCAAATGGAATTCCAAGTCTCACAGGTTAATTTGATTTTATCCAACAAATATTTATTGAACACCCATTATGCACATGGCATTATTCAGGTTGCTCAATTTAGCAAATAACATATAGGACATCCAGCTATATTTAAATCTCAGATAAACAATTAACAATTTTTTAAGCCTCTGTATGTCCCAAATATTCCATGGTCAAGATGGACTTTACATGACAATGCTGAGCATTATTTTTTACCCCAAAGGTCCTAGTGTCATGAAGAAGAAGGAAACTAGTCATTTCTGGACATTTTAAACTAAATTCAGGCAGTTTCATTTAATATGGACAGGCTTGAAGAGTATTTTCTCCCTACATTTCAGTTTGAATTCGCTCACAATATCAGCTAGCACTTTTTTTCCTAGACAGAAGAAATTATTACCCAGGTTATTACCTGTGGGGTTATTTTGGTAGTTATAAAAGGAATTAGCTCATTGAAGAGCCTTCCGCCAAATATCGTTAAAATCACAGATCTTTGGATTCAACATAGGCACCTAAGATTTTGAATCTGTTCCCAAGTCTTATTTAGGAAATTAATTATTTAGAAATATTAAATGGGTTGAGAATGGCTAATTTAAGATGATTAAGTGGTCACTAATTAAAATCAATTTTATATCCAGAAGAGACTTCTATCCAGGTGTGTGTTATGACAACTTGGCGCTCCAAATATCAACTCATTAAAATGTCTCCATATTGCTCCTCTTACTTCACTGTTTCCATGCCTTACCTCCCCTTCAAAGCATGCAGACGTGCACACACACACACACACAGGTGAGCTCACGCAGGTACACATACACACACACAGTTGAGTGGCGAGTTAGAAGGACTGCACAGTTTTTGTGTAGAGAAAGATGTTTATGACTCAGCTGTGTACACCTTCAATACTACATTATTCCCCAGAAAAACTCCCCCTCCTTTCATATCTGGCTCCAGATCACATCCAGTATACCTGAGGCACCGGCTGTGCTTTATGAAGTCTAAAATTTTCAACTGGTTGTATCTTTCCATGCAAACTCATTAGGCACTATTTACACCCGCTGCAGCTGCGAAGAGAGAGGTTCTGAACTCTGGCATTCTACAGTAGGCTTTGTTTCTCATTTACATTTGCATATTAAAGTGTTTGCCTGAAATAGGCTATTGAAATTAATTCAGGATTAATTGGTGTCTTTATCTCATTAGGACAATCTAATTTAAGGATGATGAAATTGTTTAGCCTCCCGTTTGCATAATTAGATTGCTTTGAATTGCTGTCATTATTGGCTCTTTAGCATCATCTGTAGGCCTCAAACAGACAAGAGCTTCAACCTCATAAAGACCAATCATGTGTTACAGCAGAGGGCTGTTAACCCCTTTTAACCCAAACTCACTTGGATTAGCAGTCACAATAGTCAGGCCTTGGTCCCTGAGAGCCTTAAGTGCCTTCCTTCTTGAATTCTTAATGTTCAGATTGATAAATTTCTCTGCATTTGTGTATTTGGTTGTGAAAACTGCTATAGCATCTCTTTTGAGATCTAAAGTGTTCTCAGAACTCTTCTCCTAGTTTCATTCTTTTACAAGTGGTTGACCAGTTTTCCCAGAACCACTTGTTAAAGAGATTGTCTTTAATCCATTGTATATTCTTGCCTCCTTTGTC
>SJYW01003154.1:1008311-1024088 GCA_006410735.1 Raphicerus campestris | reverse complement strand
GGAGGAAATCAGACACTGAAGAGGCCAGCAAACAGAAGAAGCTAAAACAGAGGGAACTGCCCTGGAAGTGACAGGTACAATAGATTAAAACCCTGTCATTAGTACTGACTACATAGGAAGGGGCCAACAGATCTTGAGAAATATAAGCTGGACCAAGGAACTATCTGACAATAAACTGACCCCACAATACCCACAACACCACCAGAGAAAGTCCTAGATATATTTTTACTATCATTTTTAAATTTTTTAAAAATTTTGTCATCTATTACTCCTTTAATTTTCACTTTTATAACCAGCTATTACTTTGCCAAAAAAGGACCCTATTTTTTAAAGCAAAATTCATGTATATATATATACATATATATTATAATTTTGTGACTTTTTTCTTTCTTTTTTTTCTTCTTTTCTTTAATATTGTATTTTTGAAATTCCAAACTCTAGATTTTTAATCTTTGCTTTTTGGTGTCTGTTATCAATTTTGTACCTTTAAGAACCCAATCTTCAATACCCATTTTTACTTGGGAGTGAGATTACTGGCTTGACTGCTCTCTTTCCCTTTGGACTCTCCTTTTTCTCCACTAGGTCACCTCTGTCTCCTCCCTACCCTCTCTCTTCTTTACCCAACTCTGTGAATCATCTGTGTGTTCCAGACTATGGAGAACACTTAGGGAACTGATTACTGGCTGGATCTATCTTTCTCCTTTTCATTCCCCCCTTTTATCCTCCTGGCCACTTCTGTCTCCTTCCTCCCTCTTCTCTTCTCTGTATAACTCCGTGAACATCTCTGAGCAGTCCAGCTGTGGAGTGCACATAAGGAAGTGATTACTGGCTAGCTTGCACACTCCTCTGTTAATTCCACCTCATCTCATTTGGGTCACCTCTAACTCCCTCCTCCCTCTTCTCTTCTCCATGTAACTCTGTGAACCTCTTTGGGTGTCCCTCACTGTGGAGAAACTTTTCATCTTTAACCTAGATGTTTTATAAACAGTGCTGTATAGAAAAAGAAGTCTTGAGACTACTGTAAAAATAAGACTGAAAACCAGACGCAGGAGGCTTAAGTCCAAATCCTGAGAACACCAGAGAACTCCTGACTCCAAGGAACATTAATTGACAGGAGCTCATGAAACGCTGCCATACTTACACTGAAACCAAGAGCCAACAAGTTTCAGAGCAAGACATACCACACAAATTCTCCAGCAGCACAGGAACACAGCCCTGAGCTCCAATATATAGGCTGCCCAAAGTTACTCCAAAATCATTGATAACTCATAACTCATTACTGGACACTTCATTGCACTCCAGAGAGAAGAAATCCATCTCCACCCACCAGAAGACCGACACAAGCTTCCGTAACCAACCAACCTTGACAAGCCATCTGTACAACCCCACTCACAGTGAGGAAACTCCACAATAAGGAGAACTCCACAAACTGCCAGATACAGAAAGGACACCCCAAACTCAGCTATATAAACATGATGAAGAGACAGAAGAATGCCCAGCAGGTAAAGGAACAGGATAAATGCCCACCAAATGAAACAAAAGAGGAAGAGATAGGGAATTTACCTGATAAAGAATTCCGAAAATGATAGTGAAAATGATCCAAAATCTTGAAATCAAAATGGAATCACAGATAAATGGCTTGGAGACAAGGATTGAGAAGATGTAAGAAAAGTTTAACAAGGATCTAGAAGAAATAAAAAAGAGTCAATATATAATGAATAATGCAGTAAAAGAGGTAAAAAACATTCTGGAGGCAACAAAGAGTAGAATAATGGAGGCAGAAGATAGGATTAGTGAAGTAGAAGACAGAATGATAGAAATAAATGAATCAGAGGGAAAAAAAATGAGGACAATCTCAGAGACCTCCAGGAAAATGTTAAACACACCAACATTCTAATCATAGGATTTCCAGAAGAAGACAAAAAGAAAGACCATGAAAAAATACTTGAGGAGATAATAGTTGAAAACTTCCATAAAATGGGGAAGGAAATAATCACCCAAGTCCAAGAAACCCATAGAGTCCCAAACAGGATAAACCCAAGGCAAAACACCCTAAGACACATATTAATCAAATTAACAAAGGTCAGACACAAAGAACAAATATTAAAAGCAGCAAGGGAAAAACAACAAATAACACACAAGGGGATTCCCATAAGGATAACAGCTGATCTTTCAATAGAAACTGTTTAGGCCAGGAGGGAATGGCAGGGCATTAAATTAAAGTGATGGAAAAAAATAACCTACCGTCCAGAATACTGGCCCCAACCAAAAGACAAAGACTGGCTGAATGGATAAAAAAATAAGACCCCTATATGTGTTGTCTACAAGAGACCCACCTCAAAACAGGGGCCACATACAGACTGAAAGTGAAGAGCTGGAAAAAGATATTCCATGCAAGTAGACCAAAAGAAAGCAGGAGTAGCAATACTCATATCAGATAAAATAGACTTTAAAACAAAGGCTGTGTAAAGAGAAAAAGAAGGACACTACATAATGATCAAAGGATCAATCCAAGAAGAAGATATAACAATTATAAATATATATGCNAACAGCTATCCTACTCAAACTCTTGCAGAAAATTGCAGAGGAAGGTAAACTTCCAAACTCATTCTATGAGGCCACCATCACCCTAATACCAAAACCTGACAAAGATGCCACAATAAAAGAAAATGACAGGCCAAAATCACTGATGAACATAGATGCAAAAATCCTTAACAAAATTCTAGCAATCAGAAACCAGCAACACATTAAAAAGATCATACACAATGACCAAGTGGGCTTTATCCCAGGAATGCAAGGATTCTTCAATATCCACAAATCAATCAATGCAATACACCACATTAACAAATTGAAAAATAAAAGCCATATGATTATCTCAATAGATGCAGAGAAAGTCTTTGACAAATTCAATATCCATTTATAGTAAAAAAAAAAAAAAACAAACTCTCCAGTAAGCAGATATAGAAAGAACATACTTCAAAATAATAAAAGCTATATATGACAAACCCACAGCAAACATTATCTTCAATGGTGAAAAATTGAAAGCATTTCTCTTAAAGTCAGGAACAAGACAAGGCTGCCCACTTTCACCACTACTATTCAGCATAGTTCTGGAAGATTTGGCCTCAGCAAACAGAGCAGAAAAAGAAATAAAAGGAATGCAATTAGGAAAAGAAGTAAAACTGTCACTGANAAATTGAAAGCATTTCTCTTAAAGTCAGGAACAAGACAAGGCTGCCCACTTTCACCACTACTATTCAGCATAGTTCTGGAAGATTTGGCCTCAGCAAACAGAGCAGAAAAAGAAATAAAAGGAATGCAATTAGGAAAAGAAGTAAAACTGTCACTGATTGCAGATGACATGATCCTCTACATAGAAAACCCTAAAGACTACACCAGAAAATTACTAGAGCTAATCAATGAATATAGTAATGTTGCAGGATATAAAATCAACACACAGAAATCCCTTTCATTCTTATACACTAATAATGATAAAATAGAAAGAGAAATTAAGGAAACAATCCCATTCACCATTGCAATGAAAAGACTAAAATACTTAGGTATATATCTATCTAAGGAAACTGAAGACCTATATATAGACAACTATAAAACACTGTTGAAAGAAATCAAAGAGGACACTAATAGATGGAGAAATATACCATGTTCATGGATTGGAAGAATCAATATAGTGAAAATGAGTATACCACCCAAAGCAATCTATAGATTCAATGTAATACATATCAAGCTGCCAACGGTACTTTTCACAGAGCTAGAAAAAATATTTTCACAATTTCTATGGAAATACAAAAACACTCAAATAGCTAATGCAATCTTGAGAAAGAATAGAATTAGAGGAATCAATCTGCCTGACTTCAGGCTCTACTACAAATCTACAGTTACCAAGACAGTATGGTACTGGCAGAAAGACAGAAATATAGATCAATTTTACAAAATAGAAAGCCCAGAGATAAATCCATGCACCTATGGGCACCTTATCTTGACAAAGAAGATAATAATATACAATGGATTAAAGACAATCTCTTTAATAAGTGTTGCTAAGAAAACTGGTCAACCACTTGTAAAAGAATGAAACTAGAACACTTTCTAACACCATACACAAAAACAAACTCCAAATGATTTAAAGATCTAAACATAAGACCAGAAACTGTAAAACTCCTAGAGGAGAACATAGGCAAAATACTCCCCGACATACATCACGGCAGGATCCTTTATGATCCACCTTCCAGAATATTGGAAATAAAAGCAAAAATAAACAAATGAGACCTAATTAAAATTAAAAGCTTCTGCACAACAAAGGAAACTATAAGCAAGGTGAAAAGACAGCCTTCAGAATGGGAGAAAGTAATAGCAAATGAAGCAACTGACAAAGAACTAGTCTCAAAAATATACAAGCAACTCCTGCAGCTCAATTCCAGAAAAATAAATGACCCAATTTAAAAATGGGCCAAAGAACTAAATAGACATTTCTCTAAGAAGACATACAGATGGCTAACAAACACAGGAAAAGGTGCTCAACAGCACTCATTATCATAGAATTGCAAATCAAAACCACAATGAGGTACCATTTAACGTAAGTCAGAATGGCTGCGATCCAAAAATCTACAAGCTATAAATGCAGGAGAGAGTGTGGAGAAAAGTGAACCCTCTTACGCTGTTGGTGGAAATGCAACTAGTACAGTCACTATGGAGAACAGAGTGGCGATTCCTTAAAAACTGAAAATAGAACTGCATTATGGCCTAATAATCCCAGTGCTGGGCATACACACTGAGGAAACCAGATTTGGAAGAGACATGAGTACCCCAATATTCACTGCAGCACTGTTTATAATAGCCAGGACATTTAAGCAACCTAGATGTCCATCAGCAGATGAATGGATTAGAAAGCTGTGGTACATATACACAATGGAGTATTATTCAGCTATTAAAAAGAATACATTTGAATAAATTGTAATGAGGTGGATGAAACTGGAGCCTGTTATACACAGTGAAGTAAGCCAGAAAGAAAAACACCAATACAGTATACTAACACATATATATGGAATTTAGAAAGATGGTAACGATAAAACCCTCTATACGAGACAGCAAAAGAGACACAGATGTATAGAACAGTTTTTTGGACTCTGTAGGAGAGGGAGAGGGTGGGATGATTTGAGAGAATGGCATTGAAACATGTACAATATCGTATAAGAAACAAATCACCAGTTCAGTTCCGATGCATGATACTGGATGCTTAGGGCTGGTCCAATGGGACGACCTAGAGGGTTGATATGGGGAGCGAGGAGGGACAGGGGTTCAGGATGGGGAACACGTGTGTACCTGTGGCAGATTCATTTTGATGTATGACAAAACCAATACAATATTGTAAAGTAATTAACCTTCAATTAAAATAAATAAATTTATATTTAAAAAAAGGAAAAATAAATAAATCAAAGAGAAAAAAAAATCCAAGTAAGAATTCTATCAACATCAAAGCAGAAGTACTAAGCCACAACACACACACACACACACACACACACACACACACACACACACACCTTTGATAATATATTAAAACAAAATCCAACATCATGTGTAATGATAACACAGTAGAAGTAACCCCATTGAGGACAATGACCAAAAAAAAAATCTATCACCAAGACTATTTAACACTTCACAGATAACAATTGATGAAATCAGTTTCTAAACTCAGCTTTTCTGATCTATAGAATTTATATGAAGTCTATTTGAGATTAGAATGAAAGTTATTTGAATTGTAACTGCCTACAGTTCACCACAATCTTCAATAAAATCTGTGTAATTAGCAGTATTGATTTAGTGTTATAAAGAAAGAAACGAAAGGGTTACAGTCTCAGAATTTCAAGCATGAGAAGCATTAAAATGATCAGAGTCTTCAGGAGATGCAAGAGACAGTGAAAGGCACACTACTCAGAAACCAGTATGAAAAAAAAAATCATCTTTTCAAATATACCAGAAAAAATATGTGTGTATATGGGGAAGAAGCCATTAACATACTATTATTATATGGTGAGAATTCTCCAATTTTTCATTTAAACTTTAATGGAACAGGAAGGCCATTAAGGTTAAGGTATAAAGAGAATGATTGCAAAAATAACAATGTGCAAAAAGACAAGGAGATAGAAAACTCCATTCGCAAAAAGGGAAATATACAGCTAAGTAAATTAAAGAATGTGAAAAGATTTGTTTAAAAGAAAGTTGATACTAGTTAGGAGTATAAATATATATATATACAATTTGGAAAGCAGTGTCTTTTTTCTTNTTTTCAAATATACCAGAAAAAATATGTGTGTATATGGGGAAGAAGCCATTAACATACTATTATTATATGGTGAGAATTCTCCAATTTTTCATTTAAACTTTAATGGAACAGGAAGGCCATTAAGGTTAAGGTATAAAGAGAATGATTGCAAAAATAACAATGTGCAAAAAGACAAGGAGATAGAAAACTCCATTCGCAAAAAGGGAAATATACAGCTAAGTAAATTAAAGAATGTGAAAAGATTTGTTTAAAAGAAAGTTGATACTAGTTAGGAGTATAAATATATATATATACAATTTGGAAAGCAGTGTCTTTTTTCTTGGATAGGACACCTACTTTTGAAAGATGTTAATTTTCCCAAAGCTTATCTATAAATTAACTATTCAGTGAGTGAAGTCACTCAGTCGTGTCTGACTCTTTCCGACCCCATGCACTGTAGCCTACAAGGCTCCTCCCTCCATGGGATTCTCCAGGCAAGAGTACTGGAGTTGGTTGCCATTTCTTTCTCCAGGGGATGTTCCCAACTCAGGGATTGAACCCGGGTCTCCCACATTCCAGGCAGATGCTTTAACCTCTGAGCCACCAGGGAAGTCCCTAAATTAACTATGGACCCCATCAAAATATTAACAAGATTCTTTTAAAAATTTGTCAAAATGTTTCTAATGTTTGGGGAAAAATGCTAGAATACTTTTAAAATATGAAAAATGTTACAAATGACAAACTATTTCTACTAGATACTAAAAATTATTTTAAGGTACAATAGTTTAAAAATCATGACTGGTGGAGAAAATGTCAGATTATTGGAATAAAAATAAATACAAATGATCCTTAACAGCATGGGGGCCAGGGTGCTAAACTGCCACAAGGCCAGTTAAAAATTGGCACATCACTTTATAGTCGGCCCTCTGAATCCACCATTCTATGTCTATGAATTCAACCAGCTGTGGATCAGCTAGTACCGCTGTTGCTATTGTTCAGGCTAAGTCGTGTCTGACTCTTTGTAACCCCACGCACTGCAGAATACCAGGCTTTGCTGTCCTTCACTATCTCCCAGAATTTGTTCAAACTCATGTCCACTCAGTCGGCAATGCCATCGAACCATATCATCTACTGTCACCCCTTCTCCTGCCCTCAATCTTTCCCAGAACCAGGGTATTTTCCAATGAGTCAGCTCTTCACTCAAGTTGGCTAAAATATTGGAGCTTCAGCTTCAGCATCAGTCCTTCCAATGAATATTCAGAGTTGATTTCCTTTAGGATTGACTGCTTTGATCTCCTTTCTGGCAAAGGGACTCTCAAGAGTGTTCTCCAGCACTTCAATTTGAAAGCATCAATTCTTTGGCACTTAGCCTCCTTTATGGTCCAGCTGTCACATTTGTATATAGTTCTTGGAAAAAACATAACTTTCACTATATGAACATTTGTCAGCAAAATGATGTCTCTGCTTTTTAATATACTATCTAGGTTTGTCATAACTTATCTTCCAAGGAGTAAGCATCTTTAATTGCATGGCTGCAGTCACCATCCACGGTGATTTTGGAACCCACAAAAATAAAATCTGTCAATGTTTCCACTTTACTCCATCTATTTGCCATGAAGTGATGGGAACAGATGCCATGATTTTCAGTTTTTCAAAGCTGAGTTTTAAGCCTGCTTTTTCACTCTCCACATTCACCCTCATCAAGTGGCTCTTTAGTTCTTCTTAGCTTTCTGACAGTATAGTGGCAGATCTAAGGTTGTTAGTATTTCTCCTGGTAATCTTGATTCCAGCTTGTGATTCATCCAGTCATGGATGTAATACATCCATGCAAAAGCATGATGTACTGTGGTGTTGCAGAAGATTCTTGAGAGTCCCTTGGACTGCAAGGAGATCTAACCAGTTCATTCTAAAGGAGATCAGTCCTGGGTGTTCATTGGAAGGACTGATGTTCAAGCTGAAACTCCAATACTTTGGCCACCTAATGCAGAGAGCTGACTCATTTGAAAAGACCCTAATGCTGGGAAAGATTGAGGGAAGGAGGAGAAGAGGATGACAGATGATGAGATGATTGGATGGCATCACCAACTTGATGGACATCGGTTTGGGTAGTCTCCAGGAGTTGGTGATAGACAGGGAGGTCTGACGTGATGTGGTTCATGGGGTTGCAAAGAGTTGGACATGACTGAGAAACTGAACTGAACTGAACTCTGCACAGAAGTTAGTGCTATCAGTTTAGTTCAGTTCAGTCGCTCAGTCGTGTCCGACTCTCTGTGACCCTATGAATCGCAGCACGCCAGGCCTCCCTGTTCATTACCAACTCTTGTAGTTCACTCAGACTCACGTCCATCGAGTCATTGATGCCATCCAGCCATCTCATTCTCTGTTGTCCCCTTTTCCTCTTGCCCCCAATCCCTCCCAGCATCAGAGTCTTTTCCAATGAGTCAGCGCTTTGCATGAGGTGGCCAAAGTACTGGAGTTTCAGCTTTAGTATCACTCCTTCCAAACAACACCAGGGCTGATCTCCTTCAGAATGGACTGGTTGGATCTCCTTGCAGTCCAAGGGACTCTAAAGAGTCTTCTCCAACACCACAGCTCAAAAGCATCAATTCTTCAGCGCTCAGCCTTCTTCACAGTCCAACTCTCACATCCATACATGACCACAGGAAAAACCATAGCCTTGAGTAGATGAACCTTGGTTGACAAAGTAATGTCTCTGCTTTTGAATATACTATCTAGGTTGGTCATAACTTTTCTTCCAAGGAGTAAGCGGCTTTTACTTTCATGGCTCCAGTCACCATCTGCAGTGATTTTGGAGCCCAAAAATATAAAGTCTGACACTGTTTCCACTGTTTCCCCATTTATTTCCCATGAAGTGATGGGACAATACCCCTTTACTGGAAAAAAAAGAAAATGTAATTGTATCCGGGCAGTTCAAATCCATGTTGTTTAAAGGTCAACTCAGTTCATATGCAGCTATATTTGTTCATATGTAAATATAGCAAGAAAAATATGACTTTTCAAATAAAGGGTGGGGGAGGGGATCTGTTCTTTTAAAAAGTAGATTAACTGATCAGTTGTTTGGAAGAGCCACATGAATCATAGTTTTATATGTAAAAATAATAAAAGTAATACTAAGATAGTTAAAATACTTCTATATTTGAATAGAACATTTAAAAAGAAAATTGTTAGTGGTATTTATAAAAATATGATAACAAACTTAAAACAAAAATGAGAAAAATTGTAGTATATGACAGACAAAAAAAGGGCTGATTTCCTTCATATAATAACAGCACAATAAATCAATAAAAATGGAATAACAGAGTGAGGACTTCAAGGAACTTGCTCACCCTATAACAATGAAAGCATCAACAAAAAATGCTTCCCTAGTGGCTCAGACAGTATAGAATCTATCTGCAATGTGGGAGACCCAGGTTTGATCTCTGGGTTTAGAAGATTCCCTATAGATGGAAATGGCAACCCAGTTCATTATTCTTGCCTGGGAAATTCCATAGATGGAAGAGCCTGGATGGCTACAATCCTGGAGGTCACAAAGAATCAGGCGTGACTGAGCAACTAACGCTGGATGAACAAAATACTAAAGTAACAAATTTCAGATTTCTAGCTAGTAACCAAAGCCAAAGAATGAGGTAAAAAGCATATATATAAAAGACACTATCAAAAATCATTAAGACAATAGAACTTATTGTGTTCTAACTTGGGGCTGTGTATATTTCTCCTTTTCTTAGCTCAGAGGCATGGTGGCCAAAAGCTGTCTTTATTGCAAACAACAAAGAGATCTGATGGTTCTTATATTGTGTTAAAAGCATCATCCCAAGAAAACAGTGGAAGTGTGGGAAAATGCTTACTCCAAAGGATTAATTTAAACAATTCTAATGATTATCTGCGAAAAATGCTAGGATACCTCTTAGGTGACTAGGTCTGTGAATTCAATAAGGGCAAACAAGAGCCTGTCTAAATCTGTAAAAACAAATAAACAAATAAAAGAAATTTTGAAAAGCTCTGAAACTGAAGGTTTTCATAAGGTTGTGCACATATGCCAGACTATGTCCATGCCCAGGAAAGACACAGGAAAAAGGAAGGCTTATCTTGAGATCCTGTGTAAGGAGATGGAAGCTGTGGGAGACTATCATGTTACTTGTATAAACTGGAAAGAAATCTTCCTCATACAAACCTTTTTGGCAAAAGTGAAAGTTATACAAGAGTGCTAGTTAATAAAACCTTCTGACCAATCACTGGCTGACCACTAAATTATATTAACCCAGGATGACTCTTAGGAAGCCAGGCTTAAAATATAAACAAGCACTTAAAAAAATAAATAAATAAAAGAAAACTTAGAAGCTACATTATAGAGATAGTGGAATACACAGTAGTAGTCCTAGAAAGTCACCAAACAAATAAACATCAAGAAAAACAACACATACCTTGTAAGATGGGGCAATCTGCTGAGTTTCTATATTATCTGAAAGGAATAGTTAGGGGAATGGGATTAACATGTATAAATTGCTATATTTAAAATAACCAACAAAGACCTATTGAATACCACTAAGAATTCTGCTCAATATTATGTAACAACCTAAATGGGACAAAAATTGAAAATGAATATATATATATATATAAATAAATGTATACTGAATCTGTTTGCTGTACAACTTGAATTAGCCACAACATCATTACTTGACTGTACTCCAATATGAAAATAAAAACTAAAAATTTTTTTAAATTGTCTAGTTTTCAACAAAAATTTATCAAGGCATTAAAAATAATAGTAAAGGATGTTTCTTGAGAGGGGTTTGGTGAAGCCAACAGAATATCTCCCTGAGGAGCCCAGATTTTGGAATTAGTAGGCAAAGACTTTAACTTGGTTATTATCTTCAGTTCAGTTCAGTTTCTCTGTTGTGTCTGACTCTTTGCGACCCCATGGACTGCAGCATGCCAGGCTTCCCTGCCCATCACCAACACTCGGAGCTTATTCAAGCTCATGTCTATCGAACTGGTGATGCCATCCAACCATCTCATCCATTGTTGTCCATTTCTCCTCCCCTCTTCAATCTTTCCCAGCATCATAATAGCTTGGTTATTATAAGCATGTTAAAAAGACCGAAAGNCACAGTCCAACTCTCACATCCATACATGACCACAGGAAAAACCATAGCCTTGAGTAGATGAACCTTGGTTGACAAAGTAATGTCTCTGCTTTTGAATATACTATCTAGGTTGGTCATAACTTTTCTTCCAAGGAGTAAGCGGCTTTTACTTTCATGGCTCCAGTCACCATCTGCAGTGATTTTGGAGCCCAAAAATATAAAGTCTGACACTGTTTCCACTGTTTCCCCATTTATTTCCCATGAAGTGATGGGACAATACCCCTTTACTGGAAAAAAAAGAAAATGTAATTGTATCCGGGCAGTTCAAATCCATGTTGTTTAAAGGTCAACTCAGTTCATATGCAGCTATATTTGTTCATATGTAAATATAGCAAGAAAAATATGACTTTTCAAATAAAGGGTGGGGGAGGGGATCTGTTTTTTTAAAAAGTAGATTAACTGATCAGTTGTTTGGAAGAGCCACATGAATCATAGTTTTATATGTAAAAATAATAAAAGTAATACTAAGATAGTTAAAATACTTCTATATTTGAATAGAACATTTAAAAAGAAAATTGTTAGTGGTATTTATAAAAATATGATAACAAACTTAAAACAAAAATGAGAAAAATTGTAGTATATGACAGACAAAAAAAGGGCTGATTTCCTTCATATAATAACAGCACAATAAATCAATAAAAATGGAATAACAGAGTGAGGACTTCAAGGAACTTGCTCACCCTATAACAATGAAAGCATCAACAAAAAATGCTTCCCTAGTGGCTCAGACAGTATAGAATCTATCTGCAATGTGGGAGACCCAGGTTTGATCTCTGGGTTTAGAAGATTCCCTATAGATGGAAATGGCAACCCAGTTCATTATTCTTGCCTGGGAAATTCCATAGATGGAAGAGCCTGGATGGCTACAATCCTGGAGGTCACAAAGAATCAGGCGTGACTGAGCAACTAACGCTGGATGAACAAAATACTAAAGTAACAAATTTCAGATTTCTAGCTAGTAACCAAAGCCAAAGAATGAGGTAAAAAGCATATATATAAAAGACACTATCAAAAATCATTAAGACAATAGAACTTATTGTGTTCTAACTTGGGGCTGTGTATATTTCTCCTTTTCTTAGCTCAGAGGCATGGTGGCCAAAAGCTGTCTTTATTGCAAACAACAAAGAGATCTGATGGTTCTTATATTGTGTTAAAAGCATCATCCCAAGAAAACAGTGGAAGTGTGGGAAAATGCTTACTCCAAAGGATTAATTTAAACAATTCTAATGATTATCTGCGAAAAATGCTAGGATACCTCTTAGGTGACTAGGTCTGTGAATTCAATAAGGGCAAACAAGAGCCTGTCTAAATCTGTAAAAACAAATAAACAAATAAAAGAAATTTTGAAAAGCTCTGAAACTGAAGGTTTTCATAAGGTTGTGCACATATGCCAGACTATGTCCATGCCCAGGAAAGACACAGGAAAAAGGAAGGCTTATCTTGAGACCCTGTGTAAGGAGATGGAAGCTGTGGGAGACTATCATGTTACTTGTATAAATTGGAAAGAAATCTTCCTCATACAAACCTTTTTGGCAAAAGTGAAAGTTATACAAGAGTGCTAGTTAATAAAACCTTCTGACCAATCACTGGCTGACCACTAAATTATATTAACCCAGGATGACTCTTAGGAAGCCAGGCTTAAAATATAAACAAGCACTTAAAAAAATAAATAAATAAAAGAAAACTTAGAAGCTACATTATAGAGATAGTGGAATACACAGTAGTAGTCCTAGAAAGTCACCAAACAAATAAACATCAAGAAAAACAACACATACCTTGTAAGATGGGGCAATCTGCTGAGTTTCTATATTATCTGAAAGGAATAGTTAGGGGAATGGGATTAACATGTATAAATTGCTATATTTAAAATAACCAACAAAGACCTATTGAATACCACTAAGAATTCTGCTCAATATTATGTAACAACCTAAATGGGACAAAAATTGAAAATGAATATATATATATATATATATATATAAATAAATGTATACTGAATCTGTTTGCTGTACAACTTGAATTAGCCACAACATCATTACTTGACTGTACTCCAATATGAAAATAAAAACTAAAAATTTTTTTAAATTGTCTAGTTTTCAACAAAAATTTATCAAGGCATTAAAAATAATAGTAAAGGATGTTTCTTGAGAGGGGTTTGGTGAAGCCAACAGAATATCTCCCTGAGGAGCCCAGATTTTGGAATTAGTAGGCAAAGACTTTAACTTGGTTATTATCTTCAGTTCAGTTCAGTTTCTCTGTTGTGTCTGACTCTTTGCGACCCCATGGACTGCAGCATGCCAGGCTTCCCTGCCCATCACCAACACTCGGAGCTTATTCAAGCTCATGTCTATCGAACTGGTGATGCCATCCAACCATCTCATCCATTGTTGTCCATTTCTCCTCCCCTCTTCAATCTTTCCCAGCATCATAATAGCTTGGTTATTATAAGCATGTTAAAAAGACCGAAAGACTACATCAGTCAGTCAGTTCAGTTGCTCAGTCATGTTAGACTCTGAGATCTCATGGACTGCAGCACACCAGGCCTTCTCATCTGGGAGTTGTCAATCACCAACTCCCGGAGCGTGCTTGAACTCATGTCCATCAAATCGGTGGTGCCATCCAACCATCTCAACTTCTGTCCTCACCTTCTCCTCCTGCATTCAACATCTCCTTTTCCAGAAATGAGGTCTTTTCCAATGACTCAATTCTTTCTACTAGGCAGACAAAGTTTTGGAGATTCAGCTTCAGCATCAGTCCTTTCAATGAATATTCAGGACTTATTTCCTTTAGGATTGACTACTTTGACCTCCCTGCTGCCCAAGGGATCTCAAGTCTTCTCCAGCATCACAGTTCAAAAGCATAAATTCTTCCACGCTTTCTTAATGGTCCAACTTACACACTCATATATGACTACTGGAAAAATCATAGCTTTGACTAAACAGATCTCTGTTAGTAAAGAAATGTCTCTGCTTTTTAATATGCCATCCAAGTTTGTCATAGCTTTTCTTTCAAGGAGCAAGCATCTTAATTTCATGGCTGCAGTCACAGTCTACAGTGACTTTAGAGACCAAGAAAATAAAGTCTGTCACTGTTTCCATTGTTGCCCCATCTATTTGCTATGAAGTGATGGGACTGGATGCCACGATGTGAATTTTTTGAATGTTGAGTTTTAAGCCAGATTTTTCACTTCCCTCTTTAACTTTCATCAAGAGGCTCTTCATTTCCCCTTCACTTTCTACCATAAGGGTGGTATCATCTACATTCAATTCAGTTTAGTCACTGAGTCATGTCCGACTCTTTGCGACCCCATGAATCACAGCACGCCAGGCCTCCCTGTTCATTACCATCTCCCGGGGTTCACTCAGACTTATGTCCATCGAGTCCATGATGCCATCCAGCCATCTCATCCTCGGTCGTCCCCTTCTCCTCCTACCCCCAATCCCTCCCAGCATCAGAGTCTTTTCCAATGAGTCAACTCTTCACATGAGGTGGCCAGAGTACTGGAGTTTCAGCTTTAGCATCATTCCTTCCAAAGAAATCCCAGGGATGATCTCCTTCAGAATGGACTGGTTGGATCTCCTTGCAGTCCAAGGGACTCTCAAGAGTCTTCTCCAACACCACAGTTCAAAAGCATCAATTCTTCAGTGCTCAGCTTTCTTCACAGTCCAACTCTCACATCCATACATGACCACAGGAAAACCATAGCCTTGACTAGACGGACCTTAGTTGGCAAAGTAATGTCT
The DNA here is from genome assembly GCA_006410735.1 of Raphicerus campestris. Taxonomy (NCBI): domain Eukaryota; kingdom Metazoa; phylum Chordata; class Mammalia; order Artiodactyla; family Bovidae; genus Raphicerus; species Raphicerus campestris. Next base: position 1,008,906 of record SJYW01003154.1, on the reverse strand, counting down.
CTGCTTTTGAATGTGCTATCTAGGTTGGTCATAACTTTTCCTCCAAGGAGTAAGCGTCTTTTAATTTCACGGCTGCAGTCACCTTCTGCAGTGATTTTGGAGCCCCCCAAAATAAAGTTTGACACTGTTTCCACTGTTTCCCCATCTATTTCCCATGAAGTGATGGGACCGGATGCCATGATCTTTGTTTTCTGAATGTTGAGCTTTAAGCCAACTTTTTCACTCTCCTCTTGCACTTTCATTAAGAGGCTCTTCCTCACTTCCTGCCATAAGGGTGGTGTCACCTGCATATCTGAGGTTATTGATATTTCTCCCAGCAATCTTGATTCCAGCTTGTGTTTCTTCCAGTCCAGCATTTCTCATGATGTGCTCTGCATAGAAGTTAAATAAGCAGGGTGACAATATACAGTGTTGACGTACTCTTTTTCCTATTTGGAACCAGTCCAAATAGGAAAATCAGTCCATGTCCAGTTCTAACTGTTGCTTCCTGACCTGCATACAGATTTCTCAAGAGGCAGGTTATGTGGTCTGGTATTCCTATCTCTCTCAGAATTTTCCAGTTTATTGTGATCCACACAGTCAAAGGCTTTGGCAT
>SJYW01003154.1:955028-1007757 GCA_006410735.1 Raphicerus campestris | reverse complement strand
GATGCCATGATCTTTGTTTTCTGAATGTTGACCTTTAAGCCAACTTTTTCACTCTCCTCTTGCACTTTCATTAAGAGGCTCTTCCTCACTTCCTGCCATAAGGGTGGTGTCATCTGCATATCTGAGGTTATTGATATTTCTCCCAGCAATCTTGATTCCAGCTTGTGTTTCTTCCAGTCCAGCATTTCTCATGATGTGCTCTGCATAGAAGTTAAATAAGCAGGGTGACAATATACAGTGTTGACGTACTCTTTTTCCTATTTGGAACCAGTCCAAATAGGAAAATCAGTCCATGTCCAGTTCTAACTGTTGCTTCCTGACCTGCATACAGATTTCTCAAGAGGCAGGTTATGTGGTCTGGTATTCCTATCTCTCTCAGAATTTTCCAGTTTATTGTGATCCACACAGTCAAAGGCTTTGGCATAGTCAAGAAAGTAGAAATAGATGTTTTTCTGGAATTCTCTTGCTTTTTCCATGATCCAGCAGATGTTGGCAATTTGATCTCTGGTTCCTCTGCCTTTTCTAAACCAGCTTGAACATCAGGGAGTTCACGGTTCATGTATTGCTTTCTTATCTCTTTCTTGCTATTCTTTAGAACTCTGCATTCAGATGCTTATATCTTTCCTTTTCTCCCTTACTTTTTGCCTCTCTTCTTTTCCCAGCTATTTGTAAGGCCCCCTAGACAGCCATTTTGGTTTTTTGCATTTCTTTTCCATGGGGATGGTCTTGATCCCTGTCTCCCGTACAATGTCATGAACCTCATTCCATAGTTCATCAGGCACTCTATCAGATCTAGGCCCTTAAATCTATTTCTCACTTCCACTGTATAATCATAAAGGATTTGATTTAGGTCATACCTGAATGGTCTAGATACGTGAAGGTTATTTATATTTCTTCCTGCAATCTTGATTCCAGTTTGTGATTCATCTAGCCCAGTGTTTCATATGATGCACTCTGCGTAAAAGCTAAACAAACAAGGTGACAATATAGAGCCTTGATGTACTCCTTTCCCAATTTGGCACCAGTCCATTGTTCCATATTTAGATTTGACTGTTTCTTCTTGACCTGCATATAACTTCTCAGGAGTCAGGTAAGATGGTCTGATGTTTTTATCTTTTTAAGAATTTTCCACAGTTTGTTGTCATTCACACAGTCAACGGCTTTAGCAGTCAATGAAACAGAAGTAGATGTTTTTCTGGAACTCTCTTGCTTTTTCTATGATCTAACAAATGCTGGCAATTTGATCTGTGGCTCTTCTGCCTTTTCTAAATCCAGGTTGAATATCTGGAAGTTCTCAGTTCATGTACTGTTGAAGCCTAGCTTGGAGAATTTTGACCATTACTTTGCTAGCATATAACATAAGTGCAATTGAGCAGTAGTTTGAATATTGTTTGGCATTGCCTTTCTTTGGGATTGGAATAAAACTGATCTTTTCCAGTCCTGTGGCCACTGATGAGTTTCCAAATTTGTCAGCATATTCAGGGTAGCACTTTAACAGCATCATCTTTTAGTAGTTGAAATAGCTCAGCTGGAATTCCATCACCTCCACTAGCTTTGTTCATAGTGATGCTTCCTAAGGCCCACTTGACTTCACACTCCAGACTGTCTGGCTCTAGATGAATGATCACAGTATCATGGTTATCTGGGTTTTTAAGATATTTTCTGTATAGTTCTGTGTATTCTTGCCAGCTCTTCTTAATATCTTCTGTTTCTTTTAGGTCCATACCATTTCTATCCTTTATTGTGCCCATCTTTGCATGAAATGTTCCCTTGGTATCTCTAATTTTCTTGAGGAGATCTCTAGTCTTTCCCATTCTATTGTTTTCCTCTATTTCTTTGCATTGATCACTTAGGAAGTCTTTCTTATCTCTTCTTGCTCTTCTTTAGAATTCTGCATTCAGATGATAGAGCTTCCCTTTTTTCCTTTGTCTTTCACTTCTCTTTTTTCAGCTATTTGTAAGGCCTCCTCAGACAACCCTGGACTTCCCTAGTGGCTCAGAGGTTAAAGTGTCTGCCTGCAATGCGAGAGAACTGGATTCAATCCCTGAGTGTATAAGATCCCCTGGAGAAGGAAAAGGCAACCCACTCCAGTATTCTCGCCTGGAGAATCGCATAGAGAGAGGAGCCTGGTCGTCTAGAGTCCCCGGGGTTGTAGAGTTGGACATGACTGAACAACTTCACTTTTACATCACTTTCCTCAGACAACCATTTTGCCTTTTTGCATTTCATTTTCTTGTAGATGATTTGGATCATTGTCTCCTGTACAGTGTTGTAAACCTCCATCCATAGTTCTTCAGGCACCCTGTTTATCAGATCTAAACCCTTGAATCTATTTGTCACTTTCACTGTATAATCATAAAGGGTTTGGTTTAGGTCATACCTGAATGGTCTAGTGGACAACATACAAAGGACAACATATAAAGAAATAAAGGAAAGGGTGATAATCATATTTAATCAAATAGAGAATGTCAATTAAGAGATAGAATTATATTAAAAAGAATTGAATAGAAATTCTAGAGCAGAAAAATAAAATATCAGAAATAAAAATTCACTAGATGTACTCAACAAGAGATATGAGCTGATAGAAGAATCAATGAATTTGAGGATATGTGAGTAGAGGTTTGTCTTCCCTAGTAGCTCAATCTGTAAAGAATCTGCCTGCAACATGAGAGACCTGGGTTCAATAAAGATTATCTAGCCTGGAAGTAGGAAGAAAATGAATGAAAAAAAAAAGTGGACAGAACCTCAGAGATATGATATCATAAAATATACCTATAATGAGAGTTCCAGAAGATTAGGAAAAAGGGAAAAAAGACAAAAATATTTGACGGTGGCCGAAAGCTTCCCAATTTTGATTATAAATATTAGCATACACATTCAAGAAGATCAACAAGCTCCTAGTAGAATAAATCAAAGCAATCCACACCAAGACACTTTATAGTCAAACTGATGAAAGACAAAGACAAAAGGAAAATCTCACAAGTAGCAAAAGAAAAGTGACTTATCACACACCAAGACTTTACAGTGAGATTAACAGCTGGCTTCTTTTCACAAATGATAAAAGCCAGATTATAGTGATATGACACTTTAAAAGTACTGACAAAAGAACGCTATCAAGGAAGAATTCTATATTCACTTATGACTTCTTTTAAAACTGAAGGAGAAATTAAGATATTTCTAGATAAACAAAAACTGAGAAAATGTGTTGCAATCATCCCTACTCGACAAAAATTGATGAGTCCTTGAGGCTGAAGGTGAAGAAGAACTAAAGAGCCTCTTGATGAAACTAAAAGAGGAGAGTGAAAAAGTTGGCTTAAAACTCAACATTCAGAAAACTAAGATCATGGCATCCGGTCCCATCACTTCATGGCAAATAGATGGAAAAACAATGGAAATAGTGGCACACTTTATTTTGGGGAGCTCCAAAACCACTGAAGATGGTGACTGCAGCCATGAAATTAAAAGACGCTTGCTCCTTGGAAGAAAACTTATGACCAACCTAGACAGCATTTTAAAAAGCAGAGACATTACTTTGCCAACAAAGTCCATCTAGTCAAGGGTATGGTTTTTCCAGTAGTCGTGTATGGATGTGAGAGTTGGACTATAAAGAAAGCTGAACACTGAAGAATTGATGCTTTTGAACTGTGGTGTTCAAAAGAGAAGACTCTTGAGAGTCCCTTGGACAGCAAGGAGATCCAACCAGTCCATCACGTTGAAGCTGAAACTTCAGCCTGAAGCTGAAACGGATGCTGAAGCTGAAACTCCAATATTTTGGCCACCTGATGAGAAGAACTGACTCACTGGAGAAGACCCTGATGCTGGGAAAGATTGAAGGTGGGAGGAGAATGGGATGACAGAGGATGAGATAGTTGGATGGTATCACCGACTCAATGGACATGAGTTTGAGTAAACTCCAGGAGTTGGTGATGGACAGGAAGGCCTGGGATGCTGCAGTCCATGGGGTCACAAAGAGTCAGACAAGACTGAGCGACTAAATTGAACTGAACTGAGTCTGCAATGAAAGAACACTAAAAGGTAATTTGAAACCACATGAGAAAACAAAGCAAAACAAAACAAGAAAACTCTAATCAACAGATGGCATAGGTAGTGTGAAAGAAAGTAAAAAGCATTTTTGTTTGTTACACTCTTCTTTACCTATTTTTAAAAGAAAACTGCATAAAGCTGTAATTATAAAAGGTGATATGGGTTTCTAAAGTATACACATGTAATTTGCATAACAATAGTAATATAAAAGCAGAGAATGGAAGCATATTGAAACAAAAAAATTAGTTACTATTTAAATTAAATTAATGTAAGCCTGAACTAGATTTTTTAAAAAAATTGTTAGTTAAGATGCCAATTGTCTTTTCAAGGGCAACCACTAGGGTGAAAAAAAAAAAACTCTTAAAAATATAGTAAAAGCAAAAATAGACCAATTTAGAAAATACTACGTAGTTTCCTAGGCATAACAATCATAAACTGAGTGACTTAAAATAGCAGATTTATTTTACCAAAGTTCAGAATTCCAGAAATCCAAAATCAAGATGTTGGCAAGCCAACACTTCCCCTCAAGGATCTAAAGGAGAATCCTTCTTTTCTTTTCACCTCCTGGTGGCTCCTGTTAATTCTTGGCAATAGTAGCATCAGTCCAATCTCCATATCCATCTTCACATGGTCTTCTTACTGATCTACTAATGCAATAGAATCTCATCTTGATTCCTACTTTAGCTACAACTGCCAAGAACCTATTCCCATATAATGTTGCATTTTGAGGTACCAGGTGGATGTGAAATATTGAGGGACACTAGTCAAAACACTGCAAGTGCACTAGAATATGGATTTCTCAGGTGGCACTAGTGATGAAGAACCCACCTACCAACGAAGGAGACATAAGAGATGCAGATTTGATCCCTGGATTGGAAAGATCCTCTGGAGGAGGGCATGGCAACCCACTCCAGTATTATTGCCCAGAGAATCCCTTGGACAGAGGAGACTGGAGGGCTACAGTCCATAGAGTCACAAAGAGTCAGACATGACTGAAGCAACTTAGCATGCACACACACACACACACACACACACACACACACACACACACACATTAGAATATATCTATTCATACACATTAAAAAACCCCAGAAATTAAGAAATAGAGAGCAAAAAAAAATATAAAAGACATATTGAAAAAAAATGGCAAAATAGCAGATGTAAATTCTATTTTATAGGTAATTATATTACATGCAAATGAATCAAACTGAAAATCAAAAGGCAAATATTAGCAAAACACATTTTAAAAACATAACTGTTATATATATCTTTAAGAGATACACATCATATTCAAAGAAAAAGAGTAAAAGAATGAAAAATGATACACCATGAAACAGTAACCAAAAAGAGAGCTGGAGTAGCTGTACTAATAGGAGACAAATTGGATTTTAAAACAAAAATTACTAGAGAAAATGAAGGATAGTTTATATTGATATGAAGGTTAATTCACCAAGAAGAAAGGATGATTATAAATATATATGAACCTAACAACAGAGTCTAATCTTCTATTCACATTGTACTGAACTTCTAAGGTATAGGCTAAATAAGCAAATAAATAAATAAGTGACATGCATATTGGAAAGAAAGAAACAATAGTTATTCACAGATTATAACCCTATATGTAGAAAAGCATAATAATTAAGGATTCCACAAAACTCTGTTAGAATTAATAAATGAGTTTATCATTTTGGTAGAATATAAGAGCAACATACAAAAACGCATTGTATATCTGAACATGAGCAATAAGACACACAAAACTAAGGAAACAATTCCATTTAAAAAAGCATCAGAAACAATAACATTTTTAGTAATAAATTTAGCAAAAGAACTGCAAACCTTGTACACTGAAAAATAAAAAAAAAAACTGGAAGACTGGAAAAGGTCAGTTTTCATTCCAATCCCAAAGAAAGGCAATGCCAAAAATGTTCAAACTACTGCACACTGCACTCATTTCACACGCTAGCAAAATAATGCTCAAAATTCTCAAAGCAAGGCGTCAATGGTTTGTGAACAGAGAAATTGCAGTAGTTCAAGCTGGATTTAGAAAAGGCAGAGGAACCAGAGATCAATGTCAACATCAGTTGGATCATAGAAAAAGCAAGAGCGTTCAAGAAAAACATTTACTTCTGCTTTATTGACTATGCCAACATCCTTGACTATGAGGATAAGACAAACTGTGGAAAATTCTTCAAGAGATGGGAATACCAGACCACCTGACCTGCCTCCTGAGAAATCTGTATACAGGTCAGGAAGCAACAGTTAGAGCTGGACATGGAAAAACAGACTGGTTCTAGATTGGGAAAGGAGTACATCAAGGCAGTATATCATCACCCTGCTTATTTAAATTATATGCAGAATAGACCATGTGAAATGCCTGCCTGGTAAAGCACAAGCTGGAATCAAGATTAACAGTAGAAATACCAATAACTTCAGATTTGTTGATGACACCTCCCTTCTGGCAGAAAACAAAAAAGAACTAAAGAGCCTCTTGATGAAAGTGAAAGAGAAGAGTGAAAAAGCTGGCTTAACACTCAGAATGGGTAACACGTGTACATCCGTGGTGGATTCATGTTGATCTGTGGCAAAACTAATACAATATTGTGAAGTAATTAGCCTCCAAGTAAAGTAAATAAATTTATATTTTAAAAATAAATAAAGGAAAAAATACAATGGAGATCAGAAAAAATAAAATAAAAAATAAAACAATAAAAACAAAACAAAAAATACTCAACAGTCAAAAAACTAAGATCATGGCATCTAGTCCCATCACTTCATGGCAAATAGATGGAGAAACAATGGGAGACTTTACTTCTGGGGGCTCTAAAATCACTGCAGATGGTGACTGCAGTCATGAAATTAAAAGATGCTTGCTTCCCATAATAAAACTTATGACCAACCTGGACAGCATATTAAAAATCAGAAACATTACTTTACTGACAAAGATTCATGTTTTCAAAGCTATGTTTTTTCCAGTAGTCATGTATGGATGTGAGAGTTGGACCATAAAGGAAGTTGAGAGCTGAAGAGTTGATGCTTTTGAACTGTGGTGTTGGAGAAGACTCTTGAGAGTCCCTTGGACTGCAAGGAGAACCAACCAGTCCATCCTACAGGAAATCAGTCCTGAATATTCATTGGAAGGACTGATGCTGACATTGAAACTTCAATACTTTGGCCACCTGGTGTGAAGAACTGACTCATTTGAAAAGACCCTGATGCTGGGAAAGATTGAAGGCAGAAGGAGAAGGGGATGACAGAAGATGAAAGATTTGATCACATTATCGACTCAATGGATGAGTTTGAGCAAGCTCCGAAAGTTGGTGTTGGACAGGGAAGCCTGGAGTGCCATAATCCATGATGTCCCAAAGAATCAGACACAACTGAGTGATTGAACTAATTAAATAAATGGAAAGATAACCCATGCTTATAAGACATTCTTAAGTTGATGGTACTCCCAAAACTGAGCTACAGAAACAGTGAAATGTTTCTCAGAAAGCTCAAGTTTTTGATTTATTTGTTTGTTGCATACATTGACAATCTGTTGCTAAAATTTATAGGGAAATGCAACAGACCTAGTATAGCCAATGTGAGAGACCTGGGTTTGACCTCTGGGTTGAGAAGACACCCTGGAAAAGGGAAAGACTACCCACTTCAGTATTCTGGCCTGGAGAATTCCTTGGACTGTATAGTTCATGGGTTCACAAAAAGTTGAACACGACTGAGGGGCTTTTGCTTTAGTTTAGCCAAAATTATCAACAACAAGAAAAAAATGGATAAAGAATAAATTTTCAATTTTCTCAATTTCAAGCATAAAACTTTAGTAATCAATACCGTGTAGTGCTATTATAAAGAAAGACATATAAATCAATATGAAATTGAGTGTAGAAAAAACTCATATTTAATATCAATTGATGTTCAACAAGGGTGTCAAGACAGTTCAATTGGGAAGTGTAATCTTCACAACAGATGGTGGTGAGACAATTGGAAATCTGTATATAAATAATGAATTTTGTTGCTTATTTGCAACCATACACAGTAATTAACTCAAGTGGATCATAGATCTAAAGGTAAGAAAATTATAAAATTTCTCAGAAAAAAATAATAAATCTTTATGACATTTGATTAGGCAATAGTTTTTAAGACATGATGCCAAATACATTAATGAAAAAATAAAAAACATATAGGTCAACTGGACTGCCATAAAACTGAAAACTTCTGTGTATTAAAGAATACCATCAAGAATGTGAAAAGGCATCTCACACTGACAAAGGACATATATTAGGGATATACAAACACTTACAACCCATCATTAAAAACATTACTTCAGTTAAAAATGGTTGAAGATCTATCTAATGAAGATACACAAATGACCAATAAACACATGAAATGGTGCTCATCTTCACTAGACTTTCAATTCAGTTCAGTCACTCAAGAAACAACCTAGATGTCCATCAGCAGATGAATGGATAAGAAAGCTATGGTACATATACACAATGGAGTATTACTCAGCCCTTAAAAAGAATAAATTTGACTCAGTTCCAATGAGATGGATGAAACTGGAGCTGATTATACAGAGTGAAGTAAGCCAGAAAGAAAAACACCAATAGAGTATACTAACACATATATATGGAATTTAGAAAGATAGTAATGATGACCCTGTATATGAGACAACAAAAGAGACACAGAGGTATAGAATGGACTTTTGGCCTCTGAGGGAGAGGGAGAGGGTGGGATGATTTGGGANGAGAAGAAGAAGAAGAAAAGGAAGAACAAGAAGAAGGTGAGAGACACAGAAACATGTATACTATCATATAAGAAATGAAGCACCAGTCTATGTTCAATGCAGGATACAGGATGCTTGGGGCTGGTGTACGGGATGATCCGGGGAGGAGGGGTGGGAAGGGAGCTGGGAGGGGGCTTTGGCATGGGGAGATCGTGTACACCTGTGGATGATTCATGTCAATGTATGGCAAAACCAATACAGTACTGTAAAATAGAATAAAGTATTAAAAGGAAAAAAAAAAAGAAATGAAAATGTCTTTACAAACTCGTACACAAATGTTTATAGCATTATTACTCATAATAGCCCCAAAGTGGAAACAGTCTAAATGTCCATCACTAGATAGCCATAATGGATGTCTACCATGAACAATCATAAATGATAAAACAATCATCCATGATGATGGATAACCAAAAATGATATATCTATACTATGAAACATTATTCAGCAATAAAAATGAAATGAAGCCTACACATCTCTGTGAATAAATGAAAATCATTGAATAGTATATTTTAAATAGGAAAATTTTCTATATGAGATACATACCAATAAAGCTGTTAAAGAAAAAAGTGCCATCACCTCAATAGAGAAAATAACTTTTTTTTAAAATTTAATACTTTATTCTATTTTACAATATTGTATTGGTTTTGCCATACATTGACATGAATCAGCCACAGGTTTACACGATCTCCCAATGCCAAAGCCCCTCCCACCTCCCACCNTCTTTTTGATAATTACAAATTACCATGTCTATTGATTCACTCAAAGTTCTTATTTACTAACCACATTGTTTCTCTAATTCTCCATGCCATTACATCTAAAATCTGGGTGTTCAATAGCAGAACATTGAGTTTTGACAGTTTGTACATCATGTCTGATACTTCACATCTGGCAGCATTATAAAGTGACAGGTCTTTCATAATTTTTTTGAATTCACTCTGGTAATGTTAATCATAAGTGATGAACTTTGTATATTCTATGGACATAATGGGCAATTCTATATGACTGACACTCTAATTTTACTCTATACTAATGGGCACTAATTGTAACAATCAGTGAATATGTCAGTTAAAGGCAATGCTGATGGCAATTGATGGCAGCAGTGAAAGCCCTGACACCATTTTGGAACAGAACTTGGAGCAGCCATTTGTAAAGATGAGAGATCAAATTTGTAAAGATGAAAGATCAATTGTTTTCCTATATTTTGTATCTTATACTTTTCTTCATTTTTAAAAATAATATACAGCTTGTTGTCCTTAAATATTGATGGCTTTCTGAATTCTTTATCTATTATAATATTATTTCTATATAGTTAGGTATATTGCTCTCAAAACACTGAAATGATTCAAGGTATTTTTTAAAGAGAGTAATGCCTCTTAAAAAGATAACTCTGAATAAAATTGTCTCTTAAATTAGGGGCAAGTTATGGCTAAGAGACAGAGAAGGCAATGGCACCCCACTCCAGTACTCTTGCCTGGAAAATCCCATGGAAGGAGGAACCTGGTAGGCTGCAGTCCATGAGATCAGGAAGAGTCGGACATGGCTGAGAGACTTCACTTTCACTTTTCACTTTCATTCATTAGAGAAGGAAATGGCAACCCACTCCAGTGTTCTTGCCTGGAGAATCCCAGGGACAGGGGAGCCTGGTGGGCTGCCGTCTATGGGGTCATACAAAGTTGGACACGACTGAAGCAGCTTAGCAGCAGGAGCAGCAGCATGGCTAAGAGAAGCAACAGGGGACTATAAATTCCAGTGGAACATCTGGATTGTGTGATGATGCTAGACTTATTGTCTGCTTCCCTGTAAACATTCCATGGGTGTTTATAAGTTCTCTGCTGTTTCTGATTGAAGACAGTCATTTTTAGTGAAAGTTAAATTTGTATTCTATCTTAATGTAGGCTCCTTCTCCAAAGTTATAAGTTATTTCTAGAAAAGAACATTACGTACTGATCTGGAAAAGAATGAATAGTATTCAAAGGCACAAAATGAAGTAGGGAAGCAACACAAGTCAATAATAAAAAAAAATACAAACTTTTATTGCATGTATCATATTAACAGACACTACTTAAGTATACATAGTCTATATTAAAACAAACAATATATTTATGCAGAAACTGAGATTAAAAGAGCTTAAAATAACTATTCAAGATCACACAACCAGTAGTCTCCTAGACATTCTTTAAGATTTAATTAAGTTTGATGTCATATCCTACAAGGGCCCTTCTTTGACTCTCTCCAGGCTGAATATAGATCTCTATCTGCCTATTTCTACAGTGTTTGCTTCATTCTGCTTTTATGCTTCTCAAAATGCATAACATATTTTCTCTGCACTTGTTGATTTCCTTGATTGAATTCTAACCTTTTAAAACAATGCCTTTATGAATTTTTAAAATCCCAAATCTGTTAGCATAATATAGGACTTGTAGTAGGAACTCAAAAAGACATGGAATAAGTGAATGAATGAGTAAATAAATGAATGAGTATAGCAAAAATTAATAAGGCAAGGTCATATCTTAGGGACTAAAACCCACTGCAGGTGGTGAGGGAAGAGTCCAAGAACCACAAAATCAACCAAATGCAACCTCATAGCATTCACTGCTGTCCTGTATGATGTGGTTTTCTAGGTGAGTGCAGTAAATTTTACTGGTTCTCCTTGGATAAGCTTAATTTTACAGAATGCTAGATTCTTCACACATTATACCACAGATATAAAAACAATGAGACATCGCAATTATCAATATAAAAGTCTTGAAAGTCCTTACAAGAAATATAATGTAAAGATAAATGTTTATTAGTCAAATTACCAGTTATTACAAGAGAATGAATATAGTTCCCTGTGATACATGGTAAATTCTTGTTATTAATATTTATCTATTTTATATATAGTAGTGTTTATCTATTAATCCAATTTACTGGTGTTCAGTCACTAAGTCATGTCCAACTCTTTGCAGTCTCATGAACTGCCAGGCTTCTCTGTCCTTCACTATCTCCCAGAGTTTGCTCAAACTCATGTCTAATGTGTTGGTGATGCTACCTAACCATTTCATCCTCTGCTACGCCTTTATCCATTTACTATTTCCCAGCATCAGGGTCTTTTCCAATGAGTCATCTCTGAACATGAAGTGCCCAAAGTACTGGAGCTTCAGCTTCAATATCAGTCCTTCCAATGAATATTTAGTGTTCATTTCCTTTACGATTGACTGATTTGATCTCCTTGTCCAAGGGACTCTCAAATCTTCTCCAGCACAATTCATAAGCATCAATTCTTTGGCCCATAGCCTTTTTTTATGGTCCAACTCTCATGCCTGCATGTGCCTACCAGAAAAATTGTAGCTTTGACTTTATGGACTTTTGTAAGCAAAGTGATGTTTCTGCTTTTTAATAAACTGTTTGGGTTTTTCAGAGCTTTCCTTCCAAGAAGCAAGCATCTTTTAATTTCATGGCTGCAGTCACCATCCTCAGTGATTTTAGAGCCAAAGAAAATCTATCACTGTTCTCACTTTTTTGCCTTCTATCTGCTATTAAGTGGTGGGACCAGATGCCATGGTCTTCATTTTTGAATGTTGAGTTTTAAGCCAACTTTTTCACTGTCTCCTTTCACTGTCTCCTTTCACTCTCATCAAGAGGCTCTTTAGTTCCTCTTCACTTCCTGCTATTAGAGTGGTATCATCTGTATATCTGGGGTTTGTGATATTTCTTCCAGGGAACTGGATTCCATATTGTGATTCATCCAGTTTGGAATTTCACATAATGTATTCTGTATAGAAGTTAAATAAGCAGTGTGATATATACAGCCTTGTCATACTCCTTTCCCAATTTTGAAGCAGTCCAGTTTTGTTCCATGGAACCAATTTTGTTCCATGTCCACTTCTAACTGTTGCTTCTTGACCCACATACATGTTTCTCAGAAGAAAGGTAAGATGGTTTTGTATTCCCAACTCTTTAAGAATTTTCTTCAGTTTGTCGTGATCCACACAGTCAATGGGTTTAGCATAGACAATGAAGCAGAAGCAGATTTTTTTTTCTGGAATCCCCATGCTTTCTATATGATTCAATGAATGTTGGCAATTTGATCTCTGCTTTTTCTGCATTTTCTAAACCCACTTTGCACTTTTGAAATTTCTAAGTTCATGTAACATTGAAATCTATCTAGCTTGAAGGATTTTGAGAATAACCTAGTAGCATGTGAAATAAGGGCAATTGTATGGTAACCTAATAATTCTTTGGAATTGTTCTTCTCTGGGTTTGGAATGAAAACTGACCTTTTCCAGTCCTGTGGCCACTGATGAGTTTTCCAAAATTGCTGGCATGTTGGGTGTAGCACTCCAACAGCATCATCCTTTAGGAGTTGAAATAGCTTAGCTGGAGTTCCATCAACTCCACTAGCTTTGGCTTAATGCTTCTTAAGACCCACTTAACTTCACACTCTAGGATGTCTGGCTGTAGGTAAGTGATCACACCATCGTGGCTATCTGAGTCGTTAAGAACTTTATTATATAGTTCTTCTGTGTATTCTTCCCACTTCTTCATCTCTTCTGCTTCTGTTAGGTCTTTAATATTTCTGTCCTTTATTAGGCCCATCCTTGCATGAAATGTTCCCTTGATACCTCCTATTTTCTTGAAGGAATCTATAGTCTTTCCCATTATATTGTTTCCCTCTTTTTCTTTGCATTGTTCACTTTAGAAGGCCTTCTTATGTCTCCTTGATATTCTCTGGAACTTTGCATTCAGTTGAACATATCTTTCCATTTCTCTCTGCCTTTCACTTTTATTCTTTTCTCAATTATTTGTAAAACCTCCTTAGACAACCACTTTGCCTTCTTGGATTTCTTCTCCTTTGGGGTGATTTCAGTCACTGCCTTCTCTACAATGTTACAAACCTCCATCCGTAGTTCTACAGGCACTCTGTCGCATACTCCTAATTTACCCTTCCCCTTCCCCTTTGGTAGCCATAATTTTGTTCTCTGTCTGTGAGTCTGTTTCTGTTTTGTAAAAAATAAAATAAAAGGTTTATTTGTATTATTTTCTTAGGTTCCACATGTAAGTGATATACACTATTTATCTTTATCTGATATAACTCACTAAGTATGATAATCTCTAGGTCTATCCATGTTGCTGCAAATGACAATATTTCATTGCTTTTTTATGACTGAGTAACATTCTAGTGCATATATCTATATCACATCTTCTTAAGCCATTCATCTGTTGCTGGACATTTAAATTGCTTCCATATCTTGATTTTTGTGAATAGTGTTGCTATGGATATACAAGTGCTATAATCTTTTTAAATTTGAATTCTCATCTTTTCCAAATATATGCCCAGGAGTGAGATTATTGGATCATATGGTAATTCCACACCCTCTCCAGTACCTATTGTTTGTAGATTGCTTGGAGATGGCCATTCTGATTGGTTTGAAGTGGTTCCTCATTGTAGTTTTCATTTGTAGTTTTCTAATAATTAGTGATGGTCTGTCACTTTATTATTTTCTGCTTTGTTTTTAGCCCAAAGCAGATAACAAATCCACCAAGAATGATATTCCTTGATTCATTTTTAAATTTGCCAGGGTGAAGATAGTAATAGAAAATAACAGGTTGGTAACTAATTGCAAAAGAATTTGTCTTAGTAAATTAATTTCATTTAATATTCTGAATTCAATGATATGAAAAAGTAATATATTAAATGTATATATAAAAATATGTGATGGTTTCCTGGTGGCTCAGCAGTAAAAATTCCATCTACTAATGCAGGGAGAAGGCAATGGCACCCCACCCCAGTACTCTTGCCTGGAGAACCCCATGGATGGAGGAGCCTGGTGGGCTACAGTCCATGGGGTCGCTAAGAGTCGGACACGACTGAGCAACTTCACTTTCACTTTTCACTTTCATGCATTGGAGAAGGAAATGGCAACCCATTCCAGTGTTCTTGCCTGGAGAATCCCAGGGACAGGGGAGCCTGGTGGGCTGCCGTCTATGGGGTAGCATAGAGTCGGACACAACTGAGGTGACTTAGCAATGCAGGGGATGTAAGTTTGATCCCTGAGCGGGAAAGATCCTCTGGAGAAGGAAATGGTAACCCACTCCATTATTCTTGCCTGGGAAATACCATGGATGCAGGAGCCTTGTGGGCTATACTGTCCATGGAGTTACAAAGAGTCAAACATGAATGAGTGACTGAACAACAATAAGTACATGTAGTTTTTTCTACATATACATGTGTGTTTGTGTGTGTGTACATTAAGAGCAGTTATCTTTAAATTGAGCGGTTATGGCCATTTTAATAGTGACTCTTATCTTTCCTAGGACTTCTCTTGTAGCTCAATTGGCAAAGAAACTGCCTGCAATGCAGGAGACCTTGGTTCAATCCTTGGGTCGGGAAGATCCCTTGGAGAAGGAAATGGCAACCCACTCCAGTATTCTTGCCTGGAGAATCCCATGGACAAAGGGGCCTGGCAGGCTACAGTCCACGGGGTAGCAAAAGTAGTTCATGACCTAGTGACCAAACCACTGCCACCAACTTTCCTAGTCTTTCCACATTTTTTATTGTAATCATGCATTAAGTGAAAGTGAAGTCGCTCAGTCATGTCCGACTCTTTGTGACCCCATGGACTGTAGCCCACCAAGCTCCTCTGTCCATGGGATTCTCCAGGCAAGAGTACTGGAGTGGATTGCCATTTCCTTCTCCAATCATGCATTAGTTACAGAAATAACAGTTATAGCTAACATTTTTACGCACTTAATTATGACACTAAGCTGAAATCAATACATAAATTATCTCATTTAATACTGCAACCCTGTAACACTGGTATCTACTTTGTAAGTTTAAAAATTGTGATTTTAAGAAATTCAAGAGATTAATAAATGATGGAGACAGGGTCTGACCCCAGAGTCTAACATTTTATCTACTACATTACATACTCATTAGAAAAGAAAATGAGAGAGAAACAGAAAGAAGGAGAGAGACAGGCAAACAGAACGTCATAGACAGTCATTTTATTGTTTTGCACTATTGAGACAAGTGTGGTGTAGTGAAAAGATTGCTATACTAAAGATATTGAGTTATGGATCTATCTGAATCCATCTTTTTCCCTAGAATGACTAATGTGGAGCTTAGACCACATATACTCTAGTGTATCTTCCAATCTTAAATTCCAGTGTTTCAAAGCTCAAATATCTTGGGCACTTGAGCATTTGATTTGTTGTTGTTCAACAAAAGCTTTTGTTGTTCAATCAAAAGCACTCTAATTTGATAGTAATATACACAGAGAAGACATTATTCTCAGTATTAATCTTTTTTTGGAACATCATTATACCTGTCAACCAAACTGGGCATTTTGGATTCATGATCACATGTCTCAATACCTTTATAATATGATTCTGACTTTTAAAAATTAATTTAGTTTTTAATTGAAGGAGAGCTGCTTTACAGACTTTTGTTGTTTTCTGTCAAACCTCAACACGAATCAGCCATAGGTATACATATATCCTCTCCCTCTTGAAACTCCCTCCCATCTCCCTCCCCATACCACCCCTCTAGGTTGATAGGGAGCCCCTGTTTGAGTTTCCTGAGCCATACAGAAAATTCTCGTTGGCTATCTATTTTACATATGGTAATGTAAGTTTCCATGTTACTCTCTCCATACATCTCACCCTCTCCTTCTCTCTCCCTGTGTCCATAAGTCTGTTTTTTATGACTGTTTCTCCACTGCTGCCCTGCAAATAAATTCTTTGGCACCATGTTTCTAGATTCTGAATATATGTGCTAGTATATGATATTTATCTTTCTATTTCTAACTTACTTCATCTGTATAATAGGTTCTAGGTTCATCTACCTCATTAGAACTGACTCAACTGCATTTCTTTTTATGGCTAATATTCCATCGTGTATAGGTACCACAACTTCTTTATCCATCCAGCTGTCGATGGACATCTAGGTTGCTTCTATGTTCTAGCTATTGTAAGTAGTGCTGCAATGAACAATGGAATACATGTGTCTCTTTCAGTTTTCATTTCTTCAGGGTATATGCCTAGGAGTGGAATTGCTAGGTCATATGGTAGTTTTATACCTAGGTTTTCAAGGGATCTCCATATCATCTTCCATAGTGGCTGAATCAATCTACATTCCTACCAACAGTGCAAGAGGATTCCCATTTCTCCACACCCTCTCCAGCATTTATTGTTTGTAGACTTTTTGATGATGGCCATTCTGACCAGTGTGTGGTGATATCTCATTGTAATTTTGATTTGCATTTCTCTAATAATGAGTGATGTTGAAGATCTTTTCATGTGTTTGTTAGCCATCTGTATGTCTTCTTTGGAGAAATGTCTGTTTAGGTCTTTTCCCACTTTTTGATTGGGTTATTTGTTTTCTGGTATTGAGTTATATGAGCTGCTTGTTTCTTTTGGAAATTGTCAGTTATTTCATTTACTACTATTTTCTCCCATTCTGAGGGTTGTCTTTTCACCTTGCTTATAGTTTCCTTTGCTGTGCAAAAGCTTTTAAGTTTAATCAGGTCCCATTTGTTTATTTTTGTTTTTATTTCTATTACTGTAGGAGGTGGGTCATAGAGGATCTTGCTTTGATTTATGCCACTGAGTTTTCCTCTAGGAGTTTTATAGCTTCTGGTCTTACATTTAGGTCTTTAATCCATTTTGATTTTATCTCTGTGTATGCTGTTAGGAAGTGTTCTAATTTCATTATTTTACACATATCTGTCCAGTTTTCCCAGCACCATTTATTGAAGAGGCTGTCTTTTCTCCTTTGTATATTCTTGCCTCCTTTGTCAAAACTAAGGTGTCCATAGGCGTATGAGTTTATTTCTGGGCTTTCTATCTTGTTCCATTAGTCTATATTTCTGTTTTTGTGCCAGTACCATACCATCTTGATGACTATAGCTTTGTAGTATAATCTGAAATCAGGAAGGTTGATTCCTCCAGCTCCATTCTTCTCTCACAAAACTGATTTGGCTTTTCAGGGTATTTTCTGCTTCCATATAAATTGTGAAATTTTTTGTTCTAGTTCTGTGAAAAATGCCACTGGTAATTTGATAAGGATAGCATTGAATCTGCAGATTGCATTTGGTAGTATAGTAATTTT
The DNA here is from genome assembly GCA_006410735.1 of Raphicerus campestris. Lineage (NCBI taxonomy): Eukaryota > Metazoa > Chordata > Mammalia > Artiodactyla > Bovidae > Raphicerus > Raphicerus campestris. The sequence goes on along the minus strand of SJYW01003154.1, from coordinate 989,842 downwards.
CACAATATTGATTCTTCCTACCCAGGAACATGGAATATCTCTCCATCTGTTTATGTTCTCTTTGATTTCTTTCATCAGTGTTCACCATTTTATCTTCCAGCTCACTGATCCATCCTTCTGTTTCAAATATTCTGCTACTGATTTTTTTTTCTAGAGTATTTTTAACTTCAGCAATTGGGTTGTTTGTGTCTGTTTGTTTATTCTTTAATACATCTAGGTCTTTGTTAATTGATTATTGCATTTTCTCCATTGTATTTTCAAGGTTTTTGATCATCTTTACTACAATATTTTGAATTCTTTTTTGGTTAGTTTGCCTATCTCCTCTTCATTAATTTGGATTTCTATGTTTTTAAGTTATTCTTTCATTTGTGCAATATTTCTCAGCATTTTCATTATTATTATTTTTTAAACTTTTGTATTTGAGGTCTCATTTTAAAGGTTTAAAGATTGAATCATTTCTCTTTTTTGGTTTCTGCNCACTGGTATCTACTTTGTAAGTTTAAAAATTGTGATTTTAAGAAATTCAAGAGATTAATAAATGATGGAGACAGGGTCTGACCCCAGAGTCTAACATTTTATCTACTACATTACATACTCATTAGAAAAGAAAATGAGAGAGAAACAGAATGAAGGAGAGAGACAGGCAAACAGAACGTCATAGACAGTCATTTTATTGTTTTGCACTATTGAGACAAGTGTGGTGTAGTGAAAAGATTGCTATACTAAAGATATTGAGTTATGGATCTATCTGAATCCATCTTTTTCCCTAGAATGACTAATGTGGAGCTTAGACCACATATACTCTAGTGTATCTTCCAATCTTAAATTCCAGTGTTTCAAAGCTCAAATATCTTGGGCACTTGAGCATTTGATTTGTTGTTGTTCAACAAAAGCTTTTGTTGTTCAATCAAAAGCACTCTAATTTGATAGTAATATACACAGAGAAGACATTATTCTCAGTATTAATCTTTTTTTGGAACATCATTATACCTGTCAACCAAACTGGGCATTTTGGATTCATGATCACATGTCTCAATACCTTTATAATATGATTCTGACTTTTAAAAATTAATTTAGTTTTTAATTGAAGGAGAGCTGCTTTACAGACTTTTGTTGTTTTCTGTCAAACCTCAACACGAATCAGCCATAGGTATACATATATCCTCTCCCTCTTGAAACTCCCTCCCATCTCCCTCCCCATACCACCCCTCTAGGTTGATAGGGAGCCCCTGTTTGAGTTTCCTGAGCCATACAGAAAATTCTCGTTGGCTATCTATTTTACATATGGTAATGTAAGTTTCCATGTTACTCTCTCCATACATCTCACCCTCTCCTTCTCTCTCCCTGTGTCCATAAGTCTGTTTTTTATGACTGTTTCTCCACTGCTGCCCTGCAAATAAATTCTTTGGCACCATGTTTCTAGATTCTGAATATATGTGCTAGTATATGATATTTATCTTTCTATTTCTAACTTACTTCATCTGTATAATAGGTTCTAGGTTCATCTACCTCATTAGAACTGACTCAACTGCATTTCTTTTTATGGCTAATATTCCATCGTGTATAGGTACCACAACTTCTTTATCCATCCAGCTGTCGATGGACATCTAGGTTGCTTCTATGTTCTAGCTATTGTAAGTAGTGCTGCAATGAACAATGGAATACATGTGTCTCTTTCAGTTTTCATTTCTTCAGGGTATATGCCTAGGAGTGGAATTGCTAGGTCATATGGTAGTTTTATACCTAGGTTTTCAAGGGATCTCCATATCATCTTCCATAGTGGCTGAATCAATCTACATTCCTACCAACAGTGCAAGAGGATTCCCATTTCTCCACACCCTCTCCAGCATTTATTGTTTGTAGACTTTTTGATGATGGCCATTCTGACCAGTGTGTGGTGATATCTCATTGTAATTTTGATTTGCATTTCTCTAATAATGAGTGATGTTGAAGATCTTTTCATGTGTTTGTTAGCCATCTGTATGTCTTCTTTGGAGAAATGTCTGTTTAGGTCTTTTCCCACTTTTTGATTGGGTTATTTGTTTTCTGGTATTGAGTTATATGAGCTGCTTGTTTCTTTTGGAAATTGTCAGTTATTTCATTTACTACTATTTTCTCCCATTCTGAGGGTTGTCTTTTCACCTTGCTTATAGTTTCCTTTGCTGTGCAAAAGCTTTTAAGTTTAATCAGGTCCCATTTGTTTATTTTTGTTTTTATTTCTATTACTGTAGGAGGTGGGTCATAGAGGATCTTGCTTTGATTTATGCCACTGAGTTTTCCTCTAGGAGTTTTATAGCTTCTGGTCTTACATTTAGGTCTTTAATCCATTTTGATTTTATCTCTGTGTATGCTGTTAGGAAGTGTTCTAATTTCATTATTTTACACATATCTGTCCAGTTTTCCCAGCACCATTTATTGAAGAGGCTGTCTTTTCTCCTTTGTATATTCTTGCCTCCTTTGTCAAAACTAAGGTGTCCATAGGCGTATGAGTTTATTTCTGGGCTTTCTATCTTGTTCCATTAGTCTATATTTCTGTTTTTGTGCCAGTACCATACCATCTTGATGACTATAGCTTTGTAGTATAATCTGAAATCAGGAAGGTTGATTCCTCCAGCTCCATTCTTCTCTCACAAAACTGATTTGGCTTTTCAGGGTATTTTCTGCTTCCATATAAATTGTGAAATTTTTTGTTCTAGTTCTGTGAAAAATGCCACTGGTAATTTGATAAGGATAGCATTGAATCTGCAGATTGCATTTGGTAGTATAGTAATTTTCACAATATTGATTCTTCCTACCCAGGAACATGGAATATCTCTCCATCTGTTTATGTTCTCTTTGATTTCTTTCATCAGTGTTCACCATTTTATCTTCCAGCTCACTGATCCATCCTTCTGTTTCAAATATTCTGCTACTGATTTTTTTTTCTAGAGTATTTTTAACTTCAGCAATTGGGTTGTTTGTGTCTGTTTGTTTATTCTTTAATACATCTAGGTCTTTGTTAATTGATTATTGCATTTTCTCCATTGTATTTTCAAGGTTTTTGATCATCTTTACTACAATATTTTGAATTCTTTTTTGGTTAGTTTGCCTATCTCCTCTTCATTAATTTGGATTTCTATGTTTTTAAGTTATTCTTTCATTTGTGCAGTATTTCTCAGCATTTTCATTATTATTATTTTTTAAACTTTTGTATTTGAGGTCTCATTTTAAAGGTTTAAAGATTGAATCATTTCTCTTTTTTGGTTTCTGCCCTCCTAAGGTTGGTCCAGTGGTTTGTATAAGTTTTGTATAGGGTGAGATTTGTGCTGAGTTTTTTCTTTTTTCCCCTCTGATTGGCAAGGCTGAGTGAGGTGGTAATCTTCTCTGCTGATGATTGAGTTTATATTTTTGTCTTGTTTGTTGTTTGCATGAGATGTCCTTCACAGTGAGACTACTGATAGTTGGGTGATGCAGGGTCTTGTATTTTAAGTGGTTTCCTCTCTGGGTATTCTCACTATTTGATACTCCCTTATGTTAGGAGTTCTATGATAGTCTAGGGTCTTGCAGTCAGTGCTCCCTCTCTGAATTCTCAGAGCTTGATCTCTGGCCAGGAATGGAGATTCCACAGGTGGTTTGTTATGGTATTAAATGAGATGAAAACAAATACACAAAAATGAGGAATCAAAGATAAACCCCAGACAAGTGACATTTACAAAATCAGGCAAGTAATAATTAAAATAACTGAATACACACACACAACACACACACATATATACACATATACCCATAAGCAAAATCAAAACAATCCAATTAAAATAAAGTACAATAGATTGACCTGGCAAACAAAGGAAATAAAAATTATATCTACAAGTTAAGAACAAAACTAATTAAAGTACAAACTGGAAAACAAAACTAAAGCAAGGTGCCAACTGGGGAATAAAAAAATGAAAACAAAACTAACATATATGGTGAGAAAAAGAAAGGAAAGAAAGAAAGAATAGAAATGCAAAGTTACATATAGGTAAAGAATATTTACATACATTGAAGATTAACTGCAAGGGGAAAAGAAAAGTAGGAAGACCAAATAAAAGAATAAACATAGAAAAATAATATTAGATTTAAAATTTAAAAAATAAAAAAAAGGAAAGAATATAAAGAAGGAGAAGGAGGAGGAAAAGGCCACAACTCTGCAGAATTGCAAAAGCCAGAGGCAAAAGGTTTATAACAGCAATAAAAAGTGTGATTGGAAAATAAAAATCTCAAAAGCTTAACTGGATTAGCACTTAATGGTGCTAATAACATTGAGAACTACAACAAAGAAGGGAAAGAAAAGAAAAAGAAAATAGCCCAAAAGAAACGACAGAATAAGTCAAAACATAAGAATAGTAAATGTTTTTCTTGAGTCACTGCTGTTGAGGTCCTTTCCCTCACTGAGAATCTCAGCCCACCTTGCCTCCCTAGGATGCCCTCCAACATTATGCTTGTCTCTGGACCTGCTGTGGGGCCAGCATAGAGTCTGCCTAGTTGATCATGTGAATTTAATTAGCAGCTTGTACAGCTGGTGTCAAGGTTTTGGATAGTCTTAAGGAAATGACAACCCACTCTAGCACTCTTGCCTGGAAATTCCCATGGATGGAGGAGTGTGGTAGGCTACAGTCCATGGGGTCGCAAAGAGTCGGACACAACTGAGCAACTTCACTTTCACTTTCCTTAGCCACACTGACCTGGGTTTCAATTGTGGTTTTATTTCCACCTCTGCATGTGGGTCATCCACTGGGGTTTGATCCTGAGGCTGCCTTTGAGGACTTGGGTCTGCCTCACTGAGAGTCAGGTGTGGAGGTGGTGCAGCTGCTTGGGTCATGGGGGTTCTGGCAGCACCAGGTCCTCAAGGGAGTTGGCAGCTAGGGCAGCCAGAAATATAGAGCCCTAGAAGAGTATGGTGAGCAGTATTGGTCAATACACTCCAGTATTCTTGCCTGGAGAACCCCATTGACAGATAAGCCTGACAGGCCACAGACCACAGAGTCACAAAGAATTGGACATTATCTAAGTGACCCTGCATGCATAGACACAAGCCTTTTGTGACCTGTGCCAACTCTACCCCAGTGAGGGTTGAGTGTGAAACTGTTGCAGCTGCTTGGGTCGTGGGGACCCAATACTTGATGGCACCAAGTATTCAGGGATGTGGCTGTCTCAGCTGCAGGAGTTATGTCCCTATTAGAGTCTTTTATTGAACCTCTGGTAGCTGGTGATCAGAAGTCTGTTTTGGCTAGTCATTCTTTGTAGCTCTACCAGTTCAGGCACTTAGAGGAAGCCCTTGCTTGGGTCCTTTTCTGCTGTTCGGTGCATCAGGTACACATAGGGGATCCCTTGGCTGGGGTCCTACTCTGTAAATCTGTGTGTCAGACACTTAAAGGGGCATCCTAGGTAGAGTCCTACTCTGAAGTTTGGTGTGTCAAGTGCTTGATGGACCAGCCTCTTTGTGGTTCAGCTGCTGATGCTGGCTGTGTGGGCAGAGAGAGGCTATGGTGATGGCATGACTCAGCAGTATTGCCTTGCTTCCATGGCTGTCTGGCTTTCCTCCACCATCATTTCCCATCCCAATCTCCTCCTTCATGTCTCCTTGGTCTGTCTTTCTGCAGTCAACAGCAGCCCTTGTCTTGGGATTGCTCCACAATCACTACACTCCAGCTTCCAACTGCTGTGCCTTGTAGGGGATTTGTGTCCCTGTCCAGGGTACTGTGGCTACAGCAATGAATGATTCTAATTCCATTTAGGCTGCCACAGATCAACTGCTTCACTCTCAGCCTTAAATGTTTCTCTTCTGACCCAGACAATTACCCTGATATAGGGATCGGACTCCTGCTTAAGTTTCCCAACCTGCCAAGTGCAGGTCCAGTCCTACTGACATTCCTGTTTCCCCCCCCTAGTTCCTTCACCCAGCCGAGTTTTGCATAGTCCTATATATTCTTTTCTGATGTTCAGGTACTCCTGTCTGCTCTCAGTTGGTGTTCTACAAGCACTTCTGTGTTCCTAATATATCCATGGAGAGAGATGTACTCCACATCCACCTACTCCTCCACCATCTTGTTCTCCCCCCATGATTCTGGTTTTTAAAAACCATTTTTGAGATGCGATATACTCAGCACATGCTAGACAGAGTAAAAGGAGATGAAAATTGAGAGATCGTGTGGGTGGGGGAAGAGTAGAGGAGGGGAGACAGTAAACCAAATAATAACTACTGTGGAATATACAAGACAGTGGTTTGGTTACTTTTCCCATGTGTTCACCATTTTCCAGATTCTACTGTAACTTCAGGAAGACTCAAGTGCAGATGGACTTTCTTTGGGTACCATTCCATTGTGCTGTCTTCTTTTGTGAAAATTTTAAAAAATTTATTTTTAAATGAATTTTAAATTTAATAAATTGAACTTTATTTTTAACATTGCTTTATAATATTGTGCTGTTTCTTCCATACATCAACATGAATCAGCCACAGATATACATATGTCCTCTCTCTCTTGAACCTCCCTCCTGGGATCAATGGAGAGTAACATGAAAACAAATATACTACCTATGTGAACTAGATAGCCAGTGGGGGTTTGCCAAATGATTCAGGGAACTGGTGTAGTTTTTTATTTAAGCAAAAAAAAAAAAAAAAAAAAAAAAAACAGTTGGGTGTAATTGACAGTTTTGTCCACTTATTTCAGTGAGTTCTTTTCAAGATATAAAACTATAACAATCCTCAAGGGTGTTCTTTTCTTGGGACTCTATATAAAAAGATAATAAAAAATACAAGTACAGGAGAATTGAAGCTCTTTTAATGTACCACATACAGTTTATTATACAGATAATATTGTAAAAAAAATGAGTATTTAACTAACCATAGTTAATATACTTATATGTCTATAATGCAGCACCAGTGTTGTTTTATAAACCTCTTTACTCTTCTTATTTAATTTCTCTTAATTTTTTCATTTTGTGGACTGGTTCTGTGCTATTTGCCAAACTGCTTGATTATCCTGGCCTATATATTATGCTGGTGCTCACTCAGACTAGTTATTTCCTTATAATGGGATATTCCCTGAGAAACCAATCGATGTATCTGCCATTGACCAAGGTTCAGTATGTGAGGTCTAAAGTTTCCATAGCTGAATGTCTATAAATCCACTTGTTTTTTCATTTTCAACACTACTCATCAATGGAACATTAAACTCCTATTTTCCTCTAGGGTATACCTGCTGAATATGCCTAATATGGATGCCTGGGGAGGGGGTGCTTTTATCTCTATCAGCTATGGCAAGTAGCAGATAGACTACTAGGCTTACATGTTGCCCCTGTCTTTGACAGTAAGAGAAAAACTTTAAAAATTAATGCTGCTGCAAACAGTTTTCTCTCCCATTGGTCAAGCAATTGTTCATCTACAGGTGCTTCTTGTTTATACTGTTATAGATCTCATTATAGTTCAAAACTTATGCATTTTATGCCAGTGGATGAGTTGTTCCAACTTTAAAGTCCTTTTATATTGCTCAGTTTTGTGAAGACCAGTTAAAGGGCATCTTAGACAGTAAAGTATCTGCCTGCAATGCAGGAGACTCAGGTTCTGTCCCTGGGTTGGGAAGATCCCCTGGAGAAGGAAATAGCAATCCACTCCAGTATTCTTGCTTGGAGAATCCCATGGACTGTAGAGCCTGGCTGGCTACAGTCCATGGGGTCACAAAGAGTCAGACACGACTGAGTGACTAACACTTTCGCTTTTGTGAAGACCAGTTAAATACTCTGTAGTTTATTTGTTCTTCTGTATATGGCTTGGATTTAAGACATAAAGAGATTCCTACCAATGAAAATATCTAGAGATCAATTTTTCTAACCCATCTCTTATTTAAAGGGAACAAAACATTTTATGTATTTTTCTTTCTACATTAAGAACTTATATGAGGATGATGAACACTGGCTCCTTGAGAAGAGCAGGGGGAGGGGGCAGTTCTATAAGCCATTTCGCAGTCCAGCGCTTCATCTAGGAGGTGTGATCTGAGAGCCATGAAGCTCAAAGTCATCAAAGGAAATCTTGATAAAAACAACTTGATAAATATTCAGACATTGCATGAACTACTTAACAGTCATCCAGACAGGAAAACAGCTCAGACACAGCTGGAAACTTGAGTAGCACCAGAAGTTTAGACCAACTCGTTTTACTCACTACTTCTGCTAAAAATGAGGAGTCACAAATTAGAAAGATATCTAGAGATATCATTTAGCAGCCACCTATGGAACTGGTTTTTGTGGCTCTCTGCATTTATATGAAGAGATGCTGTTTTCATGATGCTTTAGAGAATTGTAATGGGAGGGAGAGCTGTGTATATCTAAGCAAACAGAAGGGTTTTGTGTTAATGAGGATTAATTAAACATCAGAATGAAGGCATGTTTCTGTTTATCTCTTAAAGTTTGCATAGAAATCATCTATTTAAATGGTTTAATATACAGGACTATGACCTTCAGTCTATTTTTTTTTCAAGTTTTCTGGCTTTAAATGTGCTAATTTATACTTAGTTTGTACACCCATAGCATTTTATCTAGGTATATTTTATTTTCACATATTTATCACAGTTTTGGTTTAAAGATATATTTGCTACTATAACTATACCTATAACAGCTATGTATTTATTAAAAAATAAAGTTAAATATCTGAAAAATATCCCTAGTTCTTTTCTTCAAGGATTTGACAGACAACAAGAAGTTCTGAACTGTGTCCTAGATTAGAGATGGTAATAGGAAAAGTGAAGAAAATATTAATTAATTTTGAGGGGTATTCAATCTACTTAGACAAACATATGGAAAAACACATATGAATATCTTCATCAGTAATAGATGTCCATGTTCCTATTCAACAGCTCTAAGAATACATACATACACAAGTTATAGAGCATTTATAAAGCAAGTGTAGGAGTATAACAATGTGCATAAAAAGAATCTAGGGACTTCCCTGGTGCTCCAGTTGTTAAGAATCCATCTTTCAATGCACGATAGTTGGGTTCGATCCATGATTAGTGAACTAAGATCCCATATGCTTAGGGGAAACTAAGCTTGTCTGTCACAGTGGAAGATCCTGCCTGACAAAATGAAGATCCTGCATGCCACAACTAAGGCTAGACACAGCCAGATAAGCAAATAAATATTTCAAAAAATCTAAAATTCTTCACTGAGTAAGCAAAAACAAATCAACACAAAGAGAAGCATAAAACAAATTCCAGAAATAAAAACTCAAAAAATAAATGATCCAATGTTGTAATTGGAAACAGTTTATTTGCAGGGTTAGTGAGCAAGTCATTCTGTGCACAAAAAGCTGAGCAAATGGTTGAATGAATAATCACTCTCTTCTATTTTCTACAGTAAGCGGAATAGATGTGGGGAGCACATCACTGCCATTCTAGAGACCCAAATCTGCTCCAGGTGGTGCACAATAGTTCAGGTTGTGCCACAGACCACTGGAAGTGCTTCTGAATGCTCTCCAGGGGAATCGTATTGAAAGGTGATCTACCACCTTTTATTCAGAGCAGTGAAGTGAATTGTCTACAATGACAACCAAGGGTATAGGACTTCCTGCTCAGTGTGGGAACAATGAGTGAATCTTTTTCATCTTAGAGTCTTGTCATAAAAAACACTGAACAGTTTTAGTCAGTATCAGGAAGCAGACTGAGAATTGAGAGGATGAAAAATTATGGAAGGGAAAGACTTAAATGTGATGATGGAGGAAATACCCCTTTGCTTTTCAAATCTTATTCTTCATATTACAAAAATTGGAAGAAATAGAGATAAATTAGTATGGGGAAGAAAATGAAAATGAGGAACATGGCATCAGCTTTGAGTATAAAAATGTCAAATGAAATAGAAATGGGTTTAGTTTTGATGTGTGGGTATAACTATAACCAATGGGCAGAATATACAGAGAGCCATATTTTGGTTTAGTGTCAGGAAGATTTTCAATTAGAATTTTCCAGTACCACAGTAGATTGTTAAATGAATTGGAGAAAGTCCTTCAATGGGATGTGTCAGAGCAGAATCTCTTTGATTGTCTGTATAAGGACAATGAAAGGACTGGTAAATTGCTTGGAGATTTGTTTCAGAATCTGATCTTTATAGGTCTTTCAACTTGAAGACTCTCAAAAAAAGAATAGCAATGTTTTGAGATTGCACTAACAATAATATGGAATTACAGAGGAGCTAGAATTTCATAATTCTTTGTGCTGCGTTAAGTCACTTCAGTCATGTCCGACTCTTTGCAACCCTGTGAACTGCAGTCCTCGGGCTTCTCTGTCCATGGGATTTTCCAGGCAAGAATACTGGACTGAGTTGCCATGTCGTCTTCCAGGGGATCTTCTCAATTCAGGGTTCGAATCTATGTCTCCTGCACTGGCAGGTGGGTTCTTTACCCCTAGTGCCACCTTACCCCTGCCTAAAATCTGTGTTTGAGGGGGTGTGGGGAAGTGGAGTAATGCAGGGGCCATCAGGAAATATGACGGTAAACAGTGATGGCAAGACACTGGGAATTCAAATTCAATAAATGAATAAACAGATTAATTGAGATCATATATAAACCTTTTGCATATCCAAATTCTATACATTTTTCAAGGGCTAGTTCAAAGATCATACCCTTAAGGAGTACCTAACATGCCACAGCTCTTTGGTACAGGCACTATCCCAGGCAATGCAATTTTAGCTGACTATATAAATAGTTGTAATGTGATATTCCACTGAAACACTGAGGATTATTTAATAGAGATTTAAAATACTAAGATTTTTTTTAAATTACTGTTTTAAAAGCTTTGTGGTTAATTTGCTTGATCATTGAATAGCATTTTCTCATTTGTAGTTTTCTTTCTCTCAGTGATCTCAGTTTTAGATGCTTGATGATGGTGATTTCACTAAATCTTCTTCCTCTAAATACTTGTCCTTGTTGTTTGGGTATAATTAAGTTTCCAGGTTGCTTAGGAAACTAAACCTAGGCAGCAGCTGCCAGGGCTTAACAATGAGGTCCCATTCCAATTCAGCTCCTTTGTCAGAGGTTAAGTGGACAATCATTATTATTTCAAAAGAAACATTTTTTCAAATAATGCATTTAAGTTAAAAATAAATTGCTAAGTAAATAATATAATAAATGCTTTCTCAAAGACATGCTGAAGGAAGATAGGGCTACATTACTGTTGCAACCATATATCCTAGGGTGTAACAAGCCATTGTATCAGTTGCAGGCAGCATAGGGGATATGGCTGGGAGTGAGATGGGAGCTATGTTTGCAGTTGTGCCAACATCTCTGGACAGGCAAATGAAAACCACCTGCCAGAGCAATGGTACCCAGGAGCCTTCCTCAGGCCAGGCAAGCAGAGTCAATTGTTCTTAGGAAATGAAGGAAAAAAAAAAGAGTTCAGCTTCACAGAAATTAAAATCGTTCAAGAGATGAACAACATAAGGATAATGGCTTCAGCTGTGGTTTTTTTCAGAATTATCAAGCTCTCATGGACACATTTCCTGCATGTTTTATCATAATAATTTAGAGTCATTTATTAAAGAGCTAGTTTTTTGTGTCACTTTCTAGCCACAATATTAAATAAAAATATATAGTTTTTTCCCTCAAATCTCTTAATATTATTAATGGTTACTTGAGTCATTTGTGTCTGTATATATTAATTTACTCAGTAAACAAGTGTATAGTGAATGCCAGGTATGTAATAAGAACTGTGTCAGGTATAGAGTGACACAAAGAGGAATAAAACACAACCCCTCAAAGACTGCTATTCAGGAAAGTAATAAGACTACATCAGGACACTGATAAACACCATTAGGTTAAGTATAGGTGCTTTGGAAGCAAATATGACAGGCAACAAAGCCAAGATAGAATGATGGTTAGAGATGTCTTTTCCAGATGAATGTAAGAGAAAGCCTGGAGATGGCATTTAACTATTTATAGAAAACATGTATAAAACTGAGACTTTTATGTGGACAGAAGTAGTCAGATTGATGTTAATAATATTTTGTAGATCATAATTTTATAAGAATGATAATAAAATTATATAAGAATTTTAAACAGAGAATTAATTTGCTTCTGTTTGATAAATATTTCGTTTGTCTTTGTGGTGCCTGGATAAGAAGTGGCAGGGCTACAAGTACAGACTTGGGTGAAGCTCTTCAGTTCAGTCACTCAGTCATGCCTGACTCTTTGCAACCCCATAGACTGAAGCAAGCCAGGTTTCCCTGTCCATCACCAACTCTAAGAGCTTGCTCAAACTCATGTCCATTGAGTCGGTGATGCTATCCAACCATCTCAACCTCTGTTGTCCCCTTTTCCTGCTTTCAACCTTTCCCAGCATCAGGGTCTTGTCCAATGAGTCAGTTCTTCTCATCAGGTGGCCAAAGTATTGGAGTTTCAGCTTCAGCATCAGTCCTTCCAACGAATATTCAGGTCTTCTTTCCTTTAGGATGGACTGGTTGGATCTCCTTACTGTCCAAGGGACTCTCAAGAGTCTTCTCCAACACCATAGTTCAAAATCATCAATTTTCAATGCTCAGCTTTCTTTAGGGTCAAACTCTCACATCCATACATGACTACTGGGAAAAAAATCATAGCTTTGACGAGACCTTTGTTGGCAAAATAATGTAATGTCTCAGCTTTATAATATGCTGTCTAAGTTGGTCATAACTCTTCTTCCAAGGAACAACTTTTGATTTCATGGCTGCAGTCACCATCTGCAGTGATTTTGGAGCCCAAGAAAATAAAGTCTGACACTTTTCCCACTGCTTCCCCATCTATATTGCAGTTAAGTGATGGGACCAGATGCCACGATCTTATTTTTTGAATGTTGAATTTTAAACCAGCTTTTTCAGTCCCTTCTTTTTTTTTTTTTCAGTCCCTCATTTCACCTTCATCAAGAACACCTTCTTTAGTTCTTATTTGCTTTCTGCCATAAGTGTGGTGTCATCTGCATATCTGAGGTTATTGATATTTCTCCCAGAAATCTTAATTTCAGCTTGTGCTTCATCCAGCCTGACGTTTCATATGATGTACTCTGAATATAAGTTAAATAAGCAGGGCAACAAAATACAGCCTTGACATGCTCCTTTCACTATTTGGAACCAGTCTGTTCCAAATAGTGTTCCATGTCCAGTTTTAACTGTTGCTTCTTGACCTGCATACAGGTTAATCAGGAGGCAGGCCAGGTGGTCTGGTATTCCCATCTCTAAGAATTTTCCACAGTTTGTTGTGATCTACACAGTCAAAGGCTTTGGCATAATCAATACAGTGTAAGTAGATATTTTTCTGGAATTCTCTTCCTTTTTCTATGATCCAACAGATGTTGACAATTTGATCTTTGGCTCTTCTGCCTTTTCTAAATCCAGCTTGAACATCTGGAAGTTCACAGTTCATGTACTGTCGAAACCTTGCTTGGAGAATTTTGATCATTACTTTGCTAGTGTATTGATGAGTGTGAAGCTATTACTCTAATCCAGAAATGAGATGCTGGTGGCTTAAACTAAGAGAACACCAATGGGGATCCAGAGAAGTGAACAGATTTTAGAAATATTTTGGATGTCAATTTTATAGGATTTTACTTTGTGATATGGCCACTGAGGGATAGAGAGAAGCAAAGATCAGCTGAGATTTCTGGCACAGGCAGGTGGACTGGTGCTAGGGCCATCCTTTGTAGTAGAAGAATACCAAAGATAAAACACATTATAGAAGAATATTTATTGAGTGTGAGCCACTGAGTCATATACTGTTCTAAACTGAAGAAGAAGAAAAAGATCCTGACCTCACATAGTTTATATTCAAGTTGAGAAAGCTAAGTCAACAAACTTCCATACTCATAAATATAATAGCTATGTGGTAGTGAGTTATTGAAGAGATAAATGGAAAATGTGAATGCAAAAAATGGTAAGAAGGAAAAGGACAGGAATGTGATAGATGGTGATTACAAGTTGGAAAGCATAACGATTCAATGATGGAGGATGTCTTCTCCAGTAAGATGGAGCTACTCTTGAGAACACCTGAGAATGCATCGCATCCCAGAGGAACCCATAAGTAAGAGGTTCTAAGCTGGAATTGAATTTGACATGATTCAGAAATAAAAAAATCAGTGTGGTTAAAGCATAGTGGATATATGGGTATGGGGGGGTCCTAGGTCATGAGATAATACAAGCAAGGATCCCAAAATTAAGGGACTTTTACACTTCAGTAAGCAATTTAAATTTTTTTGTGACAGAAATGAAAGATTATAAGTAGATGAGTGACATAATCTGACTTTTCTTTGGCTGCTGTTTAGTAAATAGATTGATTATAAAAGAATAAGACAACAGAATACCAAGTAAGAAGGTTGTAGCTACATAGAAAATTGTACATTTGTATATATGGTGGTGATTAGATGAGGCTGTTTCCTTCTTATTTCTATCATTTTATCAAAGGATTATGAAGTAAAGTATCAGTTGAAGTTAAAGGGTGAGAAAGTGTTTTGGAGATGTGAGGAAAGAAGTAGAAGTACACATATTATGCTGCTTGAGTTCAAGTGAGAAGTAGATATGCAACTGGATTTATCCATGTTTAGAATTTTTAAGCCAGTATTATGATGTTAAAGGAGAATAAAATAATCAATGAGGTTTGCAGTGTATGAGTATGAAATTGTACCTTAGAATGGGTACGGATTTAGATGGATAGTGGAAACCAATTAAAGGATTGGTTTAAAGTTAAGGATAGAGGTCCTTAACTGTGGGAGAAGTTGTTGGGCTGAAGTTATTAGAGTAAGCTCTAAGCAAAGGAGGTATTATAGAGACAGAGAGAGACATACACAAAGGTTACTGAAAGTTGAGATTCCAGAGATAGTGCCATTGGCTGTAGCATGTAATTGAGTAAGAGAGGTGGAGAACTTGGTCAATGGAAATAAGATCAAGAAAATGAGAGGCTAGGGCATTGGATGTATCATTCAAATGGTTGTGGAAGTTACCAGACTTTATGATGGAAGCAGTAGCAGAGAATAAAGGGGCAGATGTTAGAGTCATCAGTAAATGAAACAGAAGTCACCAGGATCATGGCTGCAGAGAGCAAGTCTAGTTTGATTGCATAAATTTCAGATCATCTTGAATGTCTGTATTGTATAGGAAAACAATCAGTTTGCTAAAGTGTGTAACTTTATGATGACTTCCCCAGACAGAATTAGTTTAGCCATTAGAGGGTTGATCTACTGGGAGATCAGTTCTGGGATTTCTTTGGAAGGAATGATGCTAAAGCTGAAACTCCAGTACTCTGGCCACCTCATGCGAAGAGTTGACTCATTGGAAAAGACTCTGATGCTGGGAGGGATTTGGGGGCAGGAGAAGAAAGGATGACAGAGGATGAGATGGCTGGATGGCATCACTGACTCGATGGACATGAGTCTGAATGAACTCTGGGAGTTGGTGATGGGCAAGGAGGCCTGGAGTGCTGTGATTCATGGGGTGGCAAAGAGTCAGACACGACTGAGTGACTGAACTGAGCTACAGGATAGCCAAGATGATTTTTAATATGGATCTAGAAGTCAAGGAAATGAGATGAATAAGAGGAAGTTGATGGCAACTGAATATATGAAGGTGATGAATTTAGCTGATGAAAATTTTGAGGGGTTTCACTCTAGAGGAGAAACAGAGAAGAATCCATAAAGAAAACTGAGAAACATTTAAAAGGGTAAGAAATGATCTTATGGACTGTAGCCACTAGGCTCTCTGTCCATGGAATTCTCTAGGCAAGAATACTGTGGTGGATTGCCATGCCCTCCTCCAAGGGACCTTCCCAACTCAGGGATCAAANTGGGTACGGATTTAGATGGATAGTGGAAACCAATTAAAGGATTGGTTTAAAGTTAAGGATAGAGGTCCTTAACTGTGGGAGAAGTTGTTGGGCTGAAGTTATTAGAGTAAGCTCTAAGCAAAGGAGGTATTATAGAGACAGAGAGAGACATACACAAAGGTTACTGAAAGTTGAGATTCCAGAGATAGTGCCATTGGCTGTAGCATGTAATTGAGTAAGAGAGGTGGAGAACTTGGTCAATGGAAATAAGATCAAGAAAATGAGAGGCTAGGGCATTGGATGTATCATTCAAATGGTTGTGGAAGTTACCAGACTTTATGATGGAAGCAGTAGCAGAGAATAAAGGGGCAGATGTTAGAGTCATCAGTAAATGAAACAGAAGTCACCAGGATCATGGCTGCAGAGAGCAAGTCTAGTTTGATTGCATAAATTTCAGATCATCTTGAATGTCTGTATTGTATAGGAAAACAATCAGTTTGCTAAAGTGTGTAACTTTATGATGACTTCCCCAGACAGAATTAGTTTAGCCATTAGAGGGTTGATCTACTGGGAGATCAGTTCTGGGATTTCTTTGGAAGGAATGATGCTAAAGCTGAAACTCCAGTACTCTGGCCACCTCATGCGAAGAGTTGACTCATTGGAAAAGACTCTGATGCTGGGAGGGATTTGGGGGCAGGAGAAGAAAGGATGACAGAGGATGAGATGGCTGGATGGCATCACTGACTCGATGGACATGAGTCTGAGTGAACTCTGGGAGTTGGTGATGGGCAAGGAGGCCTGGCGTGCTGTGATTCATGGGGTGGCAAAGAGTCAGACACGACTGAGTGACTGAACTGAGCTACAGGATAGCCAAGATGATTTTTAATATGGATCTAGAAGTCAAGGAAATGAGATGAATAAGAGGAAGTTGATGGCAACTGAATATATGAAGGTGATGAATTTAGCTGATGAAAATTTTGAGGGGTTTCACTCTAGAGGAGAAACAGAGAAGAATCCATAAAGAAAACTGAGAAACATTTAAAAGGGTAAGAAATGATCTTATGGACTGTAGCCACTAGGCTCTCTGTCCATGGAATTCTCTAGGCAAGAATACTGTGGTGGATTGCCATGCCCTCCTCCAAGGGACCTTCCCAACTCAGGGATCAAACCCCTGTCTCTTATGTCCCCTGCACTGGCAGGCTGCTTCTTTATCACAAGCACCACCTGGGAAGCCTAAAAGGGTAAGAAGGGTACCACAAGTAGTGTCAAGAAAACAGGGCTATATATATTATAGTAAATGTGTGTATACACATATGCTAGAAGGTATATGTGTGTATATGTATACACACACACACACACATACATTTATATATACCTTATATGTGTGTGTATATGTAACTTATAAGTAATAAATTCTTCCCAATTTGCACAAATTGCATTTTATTATGACAGTGAAAACGTTGAATTACAGTAATTTTTTGTAAGTCTACCATCTGCAGTTTATTGTGAACTGATAAGCTCACTACCACTGATAAATGGTAGTGAACACATTTTATTCAACTTTGTACCCCAAATAGTTATTGTAATGAGACAAGAAAAGCATTAAAATACCTTTTTTTTTGAATTTACTTCTACATTTAGACTTTATATTATTTTGGCTTTTTTCCAAAACTGTATTTTAGAAAAAGAAAGATTAATGAAACTAAGATAAAGCAGAGGCAAAGAAAGGTTAAGTAATGGTTTAGAGTGGCATGATAAGTTTAATCTTTATGATATTATATGTGACAGAGAGATAGATATCCCAAAAGAAATGCAACCTGAATTTGCTCTGTGTNTTTAATATGGATCTAGAAGTCAAGGAAATGAGATGAATAAGAGGAAGTTGATGGCAACTGAATATATGAAGGTGATGAATTTAGCTGATGAAAATTTTGAGGGGTTTCACTCTAGAGGAGAAACAGAGAAGAATCCATAAAGAAAACTGAGAAACATTTAAAAGGGTAAGAAATGATCTTATGGACTGTAGCCACTAGGCTCTCTGTCCATGGAATTCTCTAGGCAAGAATACTGTGGTGGATTGCCATGCCCTCCTCCAAGGGACCTTCCCAACTCAGGGATCAAACCCCTGTCTCTTATGTCCCCTGCACTGGCAGGCTGCTTCTTTATCACAAGCACCACCTGGGAAGCCTAAAAGGGTAAGAAGGGTACCACAAGTAGTGTCAAGAAAACAGGGCTATATATATTATAGTAAATGTGTGTATACACATATGCTAGAAGGTATATGTGTGTATATGTATACACACACACACACACATACATTTATATATACCTTATATGTGTGTGTATATGTAACTTATAAGTAATAAATTCTTCCCAATTTGCACAAATTGCATTTTATTATGACAGTGAAAACGTTGAATTACAGTAATTTTTTGTAAGTCTACCATCTGCAGTTTATTGTGAACTGATAAGCTCACTACCACTGATAAATGGTAGTGAACACATTTTATTCAACTTTGTACCCCAAATAGTTATTGTAATGAGACAAGAAAAGCATTAAAATACCTTTTTTTTTAAATTTACTTCTACATTTAGACTTTATATTATTTTGGCTTTTTTCCAAAACTGTATTTTAGAAAAAGAAAGATTAATGAAACTAAGATAAAGCAGAGGCAAAGAAAGGTTAAGTAATGGTTTAGAGTGGCATGATAAGTTTAATCTTTATGATATTATATGTGACAGAGAAATAGATATCCCAAAAGAAATGCAACCTGAATTTGCTCTGTGTTTGTGTGAGGATAAGGTGTTGGGAGATGTGCATCATAGGTGAAGTGATAAGTTTAGAATTTATTGAAGTCAAGGGATAGGTTATCTTGAAGCTAAAATATTCAGATGCCTTCCAGAATAAAAGAGTAAGGAGTAGGACAGACTTTATTCAGCAAATAACCTTTTATTGGGGGAAATTATTTTTTAAAATACTGAAAGATGCTATCTTTCAGTCTCTGAGCATTGTCCAAAGGGCATACCCCAAATGAATGTACACCCACTTAAGAAAATTTATTAAACCTCAGTAAACAGCAAAGAGACTGTGGCATTTGAGCCCAATCCATGGCCACATACAGCAAACTATTTTATGAAAACTACTTGGATAACAAATCCAGATAGATGTGATCAAGAAAACGGAGTGCCTTGTTTTTCTAACTCCAATTATGGGACTAGAAATTTACTCTGAGATGGGAAAGCCACTACTTTTTCTCTTCTAGCTTTGTGTCGTAGAAGCTTTATTCTGCATACCAAGAGGACTGGGATTTCTTCCCCCACCCACTTTCCACTGGGCAGAAGCTCCACCCAAGTGCAGCAGGCTGAGAACACTTGACTCTCATACCTCCTATCTTAGCAAATGATCCCATGTTCATTCAGTGGAGATCCTATGTTTCCAACAGGTTCTTTGGGTAAGCCAAGAACGCCGGCAGAGATCCCATGTTCCCAACAGGTTTGAGGCAAGCTAAGAATGCTAGTGGCACACTCTCCCTGCTTGTGGGGCAAGGGTGACAAAACAATATTGACATGAGAATAGAAAAAGAGAATTGACAGGACTTCCCTGGTGGCTCAGTGGTAAAGAATCCACCTGCCAGTACAGGAAACATGGGTTCATCCCCATGTCAGGAAGATCCTTTGAAGAAGGAAATGGAAACTCACTCCAGTATTCTTGCCTGGGAAATCCAATGGACATAGGAGCCTGGTGGGCTGCAGTCCATGGGGTCATAAAGAGTCAGACACAACTTAGCAACTAAACAACAACAACACAACAATGGACTTGACAGTACATAAATAAATATTTATATTTATGGTCAATTGCTGTTGACATAGGTACCAAGCTGTTTCAGTGGGGAAAAGTACAGCCTTTAGAACATAAAATACAGGGACATTTGGATATTTGCATGCAAAAGAATGAACTTCATCCCTTACCTCACATCAGGCAAAAAGTAACTCAAAATGGATTATAGATCTAAATGTAAGATTTAAAACTATAAAACTCTTTAGAAGAAAATATAGGAGTAGATTTGATGCCCTTGAATTAGGCAACAATTTCTCAGATAGGACACCTAAAAATGTGAAAAGGAAAAAAAATGTATAAATTGGACTGCATTAAAATGAAAATATTTTCTGCTACNGATTTAAAACTATAAAACTCTTTAGAAGAAAATATAGGAGTAGATTTGATGCCCTTGAATTAGGCAACAATTTCTCAGATAGGACACCTAAAAATGTGAAAAGGAAAAAAAATGTATAAATTGGACTGCATTAAAATGAAAATATTTTCTGCTACAAATAGTCTGCTTCAAGACAGAAAAGACAGCCCTCAGAATGGGGAAAATATTTAGAAATCTTATATCTAATAAGAGACTGATATACAAAATATATCTAAAAACTTATGAAACAAAAATAACCAAAGGATCCCATTTAAAAATGGGCAAAATATTTGCCTATACAATTATCCAAGTTATATATCGACAAATGGCTCATGAGCATGTGAAAGCACATGCAACATATTAAATTATTAGGGAAATGCAAATACACCAATATAAAATACAAAGTTTAAAAGTAAATAAAATTAAAAAAATTTAAATGGAAAAACAAACAAACAAAAACACACCATAGATACCCAAACCCAGAAAATACCAAGTACTGGTGAGGGTGTAGAGAAATCAGTAACTTTATATATACTGTTGACAATGTAAAATGGTGCAGCCATTTTGGAAGACAGTTGGCATTTCTTCAAAATGTTTTGCATAGTTACTGTCTGATCCAGCAATTCCATTCCTAGGTATATACTTAGAAAAAGTTAAAATATATGTCCACCCAAAGACATAAAATAGCAATTATGTCAGCATCATTCATCATAGACAAAAAGTGAAAACTACCTAAGTGTACATCAACTGGTGATTTATAAGTGTAAATGTCCATATAATAAAATATTATTCAGCAATAAAAAAGGAATGAATTACATATTTATGTGAAAACATTGATGAACCTTGAAAACATGTTACAGGGGACGATCCTAAGATGGCAGAGAAATAAGAAAAGGAGACCACTTTCTCCCCCACAAATTCATCAAAAGATAATTTGAATGCTGAGCAAACACCTCAAAACAACTTCTGAATGCTGGTGGAGGACACCAGGCACCCAGAAAGGCAGCCATTGTCTTCAAAAGGAAGTAGGACAAAATATAAAAGGTAAAAAGAGAGCCAAAAGAGATAGTTTTGGAACCTCAGAGGGCAACGTAACCGGGAGGAAAAAATAAATAAAAAAATAAACTCCACAGATTACGGGTCTAACTATAACTCCTAGTGGAGAAGTAGCCCAGAGGGAGGCATGGGCTGCATTGCTTAGGGTAAGAACCAGGCAGGAATGCCTTGAGGGCAATCTGAGGGAGATAGTAACACAAACCATGGGATAGCCAGAGAGGAAAAAAAAGAAAAAATTGAGGAAAGAGAGAGGGAGAACTTTCCCTCAAAAAGCTCTAACCTAAGGCACTGCCAACTGGCTCACAGAACAAAGTTCAGTTCAGCTCAGTCATGTCCGACTCTTTGCGACCCCATGAATTACAGCACGCCAGGACTCCCTGTCCATCACCAACTCCCGGAGTTCACTCAAACTCACGTCCATTGAGTCGAGGATGCCATCCATCCATCTCATTTTCTGTTGTCCCCTTCTCCCCCTTCCCCCAATCCCTCCCATCATCACGGTCTTTTCCAATGAGTGAACTCTGCATGAAGTGGCCAAAGTATTGGAGTTTCAGCTTTAGCATCATTCCTTCCANCCAAGATGTCTGACTCTATCTGGATCATAAAGATCTTTTTTTTTTTTTTTGTATCATTCATCTAATGTTTAGCCCACCCTATTCTGTATCTAGCTGGCTGAAAACACGTGTAAGATCTGAGCCAAATGACTTGATTGCCACATCCTGAATTTCTTATTCATAAAAATGTGAGGTGATAATGAAATTACATTATTGCTTTGAACCACTAAGTTTTAAGATGATTTTGTGAAGAAATAAGAGAAAGAGAACAGGAAATATTGCAGGAACCATTCAGTTCAGTTCAGTTCAGTCGCTCAGTCATGTCCGACTCTTCACGATCCCATGAATTGCAGCATGCCAGGCCTCCCTGTTCATCACCAACTCCTGTAGTTCACTCAAATTCACGTCCATCAAGTCAGGGATGCCATCCAACCATCTCATCCTCTGTCGTCCCCTTCTCCTCCTGTCCCCAATCCCTGCCAGCATCAAAGTCTTTTCCAATGAGTCATCTCTTTGCATCAGGTGGCCAAAGTACTGGAGTTTCAGCTTTAGCATCATTCCTTCCAAAGAACACCCAGGACTGATCTCCTTTAGAATGGACTGGTTGAATCTCATTGCAGTCCAAGGGACTCTCAAGAGTCTTCTCCAATACCACAGTTCAAAAGCATCAATTCTTTGGTGTTCAGCTTTCTTCACCGTCCAACTCTCACATCCATACAAGACTACTGGAAAAACCATAGCCTTGACTAGAGGATTATACAGAGTTAAATATAGAATTCAAATAGTAAAGGAAGAAGAATAGACATCATAGGTTATCAAGCAATATCTGCCACATTTCCCGTATATTTATGTAATTTGGTGGTAGGAAAAGTGGTGTATATAAAAAGTATCAATATATTGTAATATAGTAAATTTAATGTGCACACTTTAATTTTAATGAACCCTAGCATATGGATGTGATACTTTTTTGAACCAGGTAGTTGAATGAAGCCCTCCTTTAGAAGTTTAATAATAATAAGATTAACAATGATAAAATTTAGCATTTAATAGATTCTTAGTGAGATAAGCACTTTAAATATCTATTTTTAGTCCTTATACCCACACTCTGAAGTTTCATTATCCCAGATGTAAAAAGGAAAAAGTGGAGACATAAAAATCATTTATCTAGTAAGTGGAGGAATTATTTTTTTTCAAATTCAAATCATTTTATTTAAAATTTTAGATTTGATTTCAGTTCTAAAGAAGAATAAGAGGAAATTAGTTAGTGAGTAGTGAACGAAAAGAGAAGGAAAAGGAATTTGCAAATACAGGAAATTACATTTATAAGAAAAAAAGGAAGTAAAATTTGTGGGAGAACTTTCATTTGGAGTTATTCAAGCACAAAATTCAAGACAGAAAGTGGAAGACTATTGGAGAGTAAACAGCTACCAAATATAGAGGGTCTTAAGTGGCAGCTATATATCCTTTAAATGATAAAAAGCCATTGGAAAGTTTTCTACACTGTTGGTGGGAATGTAAACTGGTACAAACACTATAAAGAATAGTATGAAGATTCCTTTAAAAACAGAGCTACCATATGATCCTGAAATCCCACTCCTGGGCATATATCTGCAGAAAAATATGGTTTGAAAGAATACATGCACCCGAGTGTTCATTGCACTAGCCATGCACATTACAATAGCCATGTCATTAAAAAGAATGAAATAATGTCATTTGCAAAAACATGATGAACCTCAAGATTATCATACTAAGTGAAATCAGATAGAGAAAAACAAACATCATATGATATCACTTATATGTGGATTCTAAAAAAAATGATACAAATAGCTTATTTACAAACAGAAAAGGACTCACAGATTTAGANAAGAATAGTATGAAGATTCCTTTAAAAACAGAGCTACCATATGATCCTGAAATCCCACTCCTGGGCATATATCTGCAGAAAAATATGGTTTGAAAGAATACATGCACCCGAGTGTTCATTGCACTAGCCATGCACATTACAATAGCCATGTCATTAAAAAGAATGAAATAATGTCATTTGCAAAAACATGATGAACCTCAAGATTATCATACTAAGTGAAATTAGATAGAGAAAAACAAACATCATATGATATCACTTATATGTGGATTCTAAAAAAAAATGATACAAATAGCTTATTTACAAACAGAAAAAGACTCACAGATTTAGAGAATGAACTTATGGTTACTGAGGGGAAGGTTGGGGGGAAAGGACAGTGAAACTGGTCGATCACTGTACTAGAGTGATTTAGAATTTTAGATTTTTATCTTCCTGCATATGAGCTATTTTAAATTTCTTTTTGCATGGAGTATGAGTAATGTAGGGGTTTCCCTGATGCCTCAGAAGGTAAATAACCTGCCTGCAGTGCAGGAGACCTGAGTTGGACACCTGGGTNCATACTAAGTGAAATCAGATAGAGAAAAACAAACATCATATGATATCACTTATATGTGGATTCTAAAAAAAATGATACAAATAGCTTATTTACAAACAGAAAAGGACTCACAGATTTAGAGAATGAACTTATGGTTACTGAGGGGAAGGTTGGGGGGAAAGGACAGTGAAACTGGTCAATCACTGTACTAGAGGCTTTAGAATTTTAGATTTTTATCTTCCTGCATATGAGCTATTTTAAATTTCTTTTTGCATGGAGTATGAGTAATGTAGGGGTTTCCCTGATGCCTCAGAAGGTAAATAACCTGCCTGCAGTACAGGAGACCTGAGTTGGACACCTGGGTGTAGAAGATCTCCTGGAGAAGAATGATTACCCATTCCAGTATTCTTATTATCCTTGCTGGGACAATTCCATGGACAGAGGAGCCTGGTGGGCTATATGGTGCATGGGGTCACAAAGAGTCAGACACAACTGAGAGACTAACACTTTCATATTTTTCACTTTCATGAGTAATGAAGATCTATTTGTTTGTTAGTTGTTCCAACACATGTAATATGATTTTATTTTCCACATCCAATGGGTCAGTTCAGTCACTCAGTCATGTCCGATTCTTTGCAACCCCATGAGTTGCAGCACACCAGGCCTCCCTGTCTATTATCAACTCCCAAAGTTTTCTCAAACTCATGCCCATCTAGTCGGTAATACCATCCAACCATCTCATCATCTGTCATCCCCTTCTTCTCCTGCCTTCAATCTTTCTCATCATCAGGGTCTTTTCCAGCGAGTCAGTTCTTCACATCAGGTGGCCAAAGTATTGGAGTTTCAACTTCAGTAGCAATCCTTCCAATGAATGTTTAAGACTGATTTCCTTTAAGATGGACTGGTTGGATCTCCTTGCAGTCCAAGGGATTCTCAAGAGTCTTCTTCAATACCACAGTTCAAAAGAGTCAATTCTTTGGCACTCAGGTTTCTTTATAGTCCAACTCTCACATTCATACATGACTACTGAAAAAACTATAGCCTTGGACCTATCCAATGAGTAGGTCATTATATGGACTTTAGTTCCATTGATTTATTTGCCTATCCTGACTTCAGGATCAAATTTTCTTTTATTAGTGTAGATCTGTATGAGTCTTACAATCAGGAGCTGTTTGTTCTCCAAAATGGTTCATCTTTTTCAGGATCCTTTTGATTTTCTAGATTTGTTGCATTTCATATAAATTTAATTATCTGTACAAAACTATGTAGAAGACATAGAACTATCACCAAAAAAAAAAAAAAAAAGATGTTCTTTTCACCATAGGGGACTGCAGAATAGAAAGTCAAGAGATACCTGGAGTAACAAGCAAGTTTGGCCTTGGAGTACAGAATGATGCAGGGCAAAGGCTAACAGAGTTTTGCCAAGAGAATGTACTGCCCATAGCAAACACCTTCTTCCAACAACACAAAGACAGTTTTACACATGGACATTACCAGATCATCAGTACGAAATCAGGTTGATTATATTCAGCTGAAGATGGAGAAAATCTATAGAATTAGGAAAAAAAAAACCTGAGGGGTTATTGTGGTTCAGATCATGAATCTTTTATTGCAAAATTCAGACAAGTTGAAGAAAGTAGGGAAAACCACTAGAGCAGTATGACCTAAATCAAATCCTTTTCAATTATATAATGGAAGTGACAAATAGATTTAAGGGATTAGACCTGATAGATTAGAGTGCCTGAAGAACTATGGACAGAGGTTTGTAACATTGTACAGGAAGCAGTGACCAAAACCGTCCCCAAGAAAAAGAAATGCAGCAAGGCAAAATGTTTGTCTGAGTAGGCCTTACCAACAGCTATGAAAAGAAGAGAAATGAAAGGCAAAGGAGAAAAGGAAAGATATACCCATCTGGATGTAGAGTTCCAAAGATTATGAGAGGAAAGAAAGCCCTCTTAAGTTAACAATGCAAAGAAATAGAGGAAACAACAGAATGGGAAACACTAGAGATCTCTTCAAGAAAATTAGAGATACCAAGGGAAAATTCATATAAAGATGGGCACAATAAAAGACAGAAATTATTTGGACCTAAGAGAAGCAGAAGATGTTGGGAAGAGGTGGTAAGAATACACAAAATCGTACAAAAAAGTCTTAATGACCCAGATAACCATGATGGAGGGCTTCCCTAGTAGCTCAGCTGGTAAAGAGTCCACCTGTAATGCAGAAGAGCCCAGTGCAATTTCTGGGTTGGGAAGATCCCTTGGAGAAGGGATAGGCTACACATGTCACAATTCTTGGCCTCCTTGGTTCCTCAGACACTAAAGAATCCACCTGCAGTGCAAGAGACTTGCATTTGATCCCTGAATTGGGAATATCTTCTGAAAGAGGGCATGGCAACCCATGCAAGTATTCTTGGCTAGAGAATTCTTGGCTTCTCATGGACAGAGGAGCTTGGTGGGCTACAGTCCGTGGGTTCACAAAGAATCAGACATGACTGAATCACTAAGCACAGCACAATCATGGTCACTCACCTAAAGCAAGACATTCTGGAGTGTGAAGTCAAGCAGCTCTTAGGAAGCATTGCTATGAACAAAGCTAGTGGAAGTGATGGGATTCCAGTTGATATATTTCCAAATCCTAAAAGATGATACTGTTAAAATGCTGCACTCAATATGCCAGCGAATTTGGAAAATTCAATAGTGACCAGAGGACCAGAAAAGATTAATTTTCATTCAATCCCAAAAAAAGGGCAATGCCAAAGAGTATTCAAACTACCTCATAATTGCACTCATTTCACATGTTAGCTAGTTAATGGTCAAAATCCTTCATTTTAGACTTCAACAGTACATGGACCTGTTCCAGATGTATAAGTAGGATTTTGAAAAAGCAGAAGAACCAGAGATCAACTTGCCAACATCCACTGGATCATAAAAAAGCAAGGGGATTCTAGAAAAACATTTACTTCTGCTTCATTGACTATGCTAAAGCCTTTGACAGTGTGAACCACAACAAACTGTAAAAATTCTTAAAGAGTTGGAATACTAGACCACCATACCTGCCTCCTAAGAATCTTATATGCAGGTCAAGAAGTAGCAGTTAGAAACAGACATGGAACACTGCCCTGGGTCAAAGTTGGGAAAAGGAATATGTCAAGGGCATATATTGTCACCCTGTTTATTTAACATCTATGCACAGTACATCGTGTGAAATTTTGGGCAGGATGAATCACAAGATGCAATCAAGACTTTCAGGAGAAATATCAATAGCCTCAGATATGCAGATGACAAAAGTGAAGATGAACTAAAGAGCCTCTTGATTAAGCTGAACGAGGAGAGTGAAAAAGCTGACTTAAAACTCAAAACTCAAAAAACTAAGATCATGGGATCTGGTCCCATCACCTCATGGCATGTAGATGGGGAAGCAATAGAAACAGTGACAGACTTTATTTTCTTGGGCTCCAGAATCATTGTGGATGGTGACTGCCACCATGAAATTAAAGGACATTTTGCTCCTTCTAAAAGAAGCTATGACCAACCTAGGCAGCATATTTAAAAACATAGACATCATATGGCTGACAAATGTCCATGTAGTCCACGTTACAATTTTCCCAGTAGTCGTGTACAGATGTAAGAGTTGAACCACAAAGTAGGCTGATCACTGAATAGTTGATGATTTCCAACTGCAGTCCTGGAGAAGACTCTTGAGAGTCCCTTGGATTGCAATGAGATTAAATAAGTCAATCCTAAAGGAAATCAACCCTGAATATTGGAAGGACTGGCGTTGAAGCTGAAGCTCCCATACTTTGCCCACATGATAAGAAAAGTTGAATCATTTGGAAAGACACTGATGCTGGGAAAGATTGAGGGGAGGAGGAAAAGCAGGTGACAGAGGATGAGATGATTAAATGTCACCACTGAGACAATGGACATGAGTTTGAGCAAACTCTGGGATATAGTGAAGGACAGAGAAGCCAGGTATGCTGTAGTACGTGGGGTCAACAAAAGTGGAACAGGACTGAGTGACTCCACAGCAACAATGACAAAGCAGGGCACCCAAAGGCAGTGCTCTGGGATAACCTAGATCCTTAGGGTGGGAAGGAAGGTGGGAGGGGGTTCAGGATGGGGAAGACACATATATATACCTATGACTCATTCAATTTATGTATGGCAAAACCCATCACAATTCAGAAAGGAGTACATCAAGGCTGTATATTTCCACACTGTTTATTTAACTCATCATCAGAAATGCCAGAGTGGATGAATCACAAGCTAGAATCAAGATTGCTTGGAGAAATACCAACAACCTCAAATATGCAAATGATACCAGTTTAATGGCACAAAGTGAAGGTGAACTAAAGAGCTTCTTGTTGAAGGTGGAAGAGGAGAGTGAATAAGCTGGCTTGATACTCAACATTCAATAAAGGAAGATCGTGGCATCTGGTCCTATCACTTCATGGCAAATAGATGGGGAAAATGTGAAGACAATGTCAGGTTTCATTTTCTTGGACTCCAAAATCACTGGAGATTGTGTCTGCAACCGTGAAATTAAAACATGCTTGCTTCTTGGAAGAATAGCTATGATAAACCTAGACAACATATTAAAAAGCAGAGACTTCACTTTGTTGACTATGGCTAAATGTCCATATAATCAAAGCTATGGTTTTTCCAGTAGTCTTGTATGATCTGAAAGTCACATTGTAAATAAGACTAGGCAAGGAACAATTGATGCTTTTGAACTGTGGTGCAGGATATGACTCTTGAGAGTCACTTGGACTGCAAGGAGATCAAACCAGTCAGTACTAAAGGAAATCAACCCTGAATATTCATCAGAAGGACTGGTACTAAAGCTGAAGCTCCAATACTTTGCCCACCTGAAAAGAACTGACCCTTTGGAAAAGACCATGAAACTGGAAAAGACTGAAGGCAGGAGGAGAAGAGGATGAGATGATTGGATGGCACCACTGATTCAACAGACAAAAGTTTGAGCAAACTCTGGGAGACAGTAAAGGACAGGGAAACCTGTCGTGCTGTAGTTCATGGGATCACAAAGAGTTTGACATGTCTTAGTGGCTGAACAACAGCAACAACAATTATCTTCCCATTGAAATAAATTAATGAATTAAAAAATAATCTGTATGTAAGTGTTGCATAAAATTTCCACTGTCATTTTGAATGGTATGGTATTAATAATAGGTTCTGGGAAAATAAAATCTTTACTATTTCCATTTATTGAACATGATATATATAGATCTTTGTTTAGGTCTTTATTTCTTATAGCAGTGTTTTGTAGTTTCTTTTTNTTTTGCTTAGGGCTGGTGCACTGAGACGACCCAGAGGGATGGTATGGGGAGGGAGGAGGGAGGGGGATTCAGGATGGGGAACACATGCATACCTGTGGTGGATTCATGTTGATGTATGGCAAAACCAATACAATATTGTAAAGTAATTAACCTCCAATTAAAATACATAAATTTATATTAAAAAATAAAATAACCTTCAAAAAATAAAAAAAAAAATATATTTTTGAATACTTAAAGATTGTAAAGATATGCCTCTATATTTTATTCTAGAATTTCACACTTAGGTCTCAAATCCATCTAGAATCTGTTTTTGTGTATGGTGTGAGCTAGATCAAAAACCATTTGTTTAGCAACCTATCATCTATCTATTAATATCTATCTATGTATGTGAGAACTGGACTGTAAAGAAGGCTGAGCACCAAAGAATTGATGCTTTTGAACTGTGGTGTTGGAGAAGACTCTTGAGAGTCCCTTGGACTGCAAGGAGATCCAACTAGTCCATTCTGAAGGAGATCAACCCTGGGATTTCTTTGGAAGGAATGATGCTAAAGCTGAAACTCCAGTACTTTGGCCACCTCATGTGAAGAGTTGACTCATTGGAAAAGACTCTGAGGGAGTCTTTGGGGAGGGATTGGGAGCAGGAGGAGAAGGGGACGACCGAGGATGAGGTGGCTGGATGACATCACTGACTTGATGGACACGAGTCTGAGTGAACTCCGGGAGTTGGTGATGAACAGGGAGGCCTGGAGTGCTGCGATTCATGGGGTCACAAAGAGTCGGACATGACTGAATGACTGAACTGAACTGAACTAATCTGATGCATTAATATCTGTCTTTCTAATCTATCTGTCTATCCAGTTGGCCCCACAGCAGTGACTGAAGCCCTTAATGTCTCTCTACAGCTATTCAGTACCACCTTTCTTATAAATCAAGTGACCAAATATGTATAGGTGTGTATCTATACTCCCTTTTTATTGCATTGTCTATCTTCATGCCAGTATCTCACAGTCTTAATTTCTGTAAGTTGTTCAATTTTGTTCTTCTTCATGATTGTCTTGGCTCTTTTTAGTCCTTTCTATTTTGTATAGAAATTTGATTAATGTGGCACTGAATGTAAAGATCAATTTAAAGAGAAATAACAGTTATATAATATTTAAATTTCTAATACAAGAACTTGGCAAATTATTTTTCTCAATAATACTATGTATCTTTCTCTATGGAGGTCTTATTATAATTATCCCCATGAATTTAATGTTTTTGGTGCTATTTTGAATAGTAATTGTTTAAAATTTTTCACTCTTGTACTGTCTTTTGCCAGGCTTTAATTTTTCACCATACCAATTTTCACCCTGCAACATACTATCTGATTATTCTTTAAGTTTTCTCACTAGAATGTAACCTCCATGGAGAATGTGAAATTTTATTTATTTACCAGTATAACCAGGTACTCAGAATAGTGCAGAGTAGGGGTTTGATAAATATACTGCATGAATGAATAATTGAATTAATATATTTTAAGATGCTTGGCTAAAGGAACATCAATGGGTGGTAGTTAGGTGAGTTGAGATTTCTGGTTTTCTTTCATGTTAATGTTATTCTTGATTAATATGTTAATAGTCTGAGGTGATAGAGCCAGTAATGAAGAGGTTGAAGGTATAGGACAAAGTGGACAATGAATGATGTCTATGTGGGTGGAGAAGAATGTTGCAAGAGTGGAATATCTTGTTTTAAGATGAAGGATAAGAGGAATGGAGGGAGGGCATATGTAGGTCTTCTTTAGATAATCCACAGATGGTTGCTCAGTGGTCAAATCTCTTTATTTCAGATTGCCTAAAGCCTCTGATGATATGGTACAAAAGTTCATCTGCTGAGCATGAAGACATGAATAGAAAAGCAGGAGTGAGAAGAAACGAGCGAAGATTAAGAACAGTTTCTGAAGAAAATGGGGAAGGGGACTGACCAGGGACAAGTAAGCAAAGGGCACAGCTAATGTCAGAGACCATGGATTGGTTGTGGCTCCAAACTACATGTTATATGGTTTTCCTTAGGAGTGCCAGTTGTTAAAGTGAATGGAGAGTCTGAGTTTTTTTCTGGAAAAGGGCAAAAGAAGAAAGCCACAGGAAGTTGAAAGTACTCTTGAGAGTGTAGTTCCAGTGACCAAAAATGTAAGCTAAGATGATGAAAGCAAGTTTCTTGAGTGACCAAGGAAACTGAGACTCCACGCTGTTGGAAAAAAAAAAAAAGATTCTATATTAGAGAGCTTGTTGATCTTTTGAGAAGAATAAATATTTACACATGTCTGCTTGTAATGTGAAGAGTATGAACAATCACTTTCCCCCTCAAACTATGTCCCCTTCATGTGCCAGCTAGCTCTCTGAAAATACCCCTATTGTTGCTACCCCCTAATAGCAAATGAAAATCAGATCACTTGAAAAACTGTCAAATATATCCATGTCAGGTCTGTCCCAAGAAATATGGGGAGCTACACTTTCTCTGGCTATGAAACACTGTTACAAGAATTTTGAAAACTGTTTCAATGCTTGGAGACCCAACGCTTTTGAGATAAATAAAGTGCATCTCTCGCCTGGGTGAGAGGTAAAATGTGAATGGTTAAGGGTGCTCTGATTTGCCTTTCAAGGAGAGTTTCTCAAAGGAAGAAAATTTGCCCACCCTCACTAGCTACAGCTCAACCTGGCTCTAATTAGGAAAACCCTGGGGTTTCCGTAGCAACTATGCAGGACTTTCAGGGATATGCCCAGCTCTCTGCTTGGTTGCTAAGGAAACAACAGCAGGGGGCACTGAGGAAGCTGAGCATGGCGGGTAGCTGGTGCTTGTGAGACACACATCCTGTGGGAAGAGTATTTCCGATTCCTGGACTCAGTCTGGCAGATTTCACCATCCCTTGATCACCAGTTACAAACAACAATGAAAAGATTCCTGACTTTAGCATGAAGCCTAAAAGCATTTTCCCCTCACTCACCCTCACCCTTTATCAGTCCAATTTGTGTGTATGTGTGAACAACTGAGAAACAGTAGGAAAAAGAGTGATTTTCAGCTTAAAAGATAAAGGTTGCCTCTTGAAATGTGAGACATTGGAGAGGCATCTGGTCAAAGATACTACTGTGGGAGAAGCTCTGAAAATTTTGAGAGATATCTCCCATCATCTGTGGAGCAATATCGGAAAACTTCTCAGATCGAAACAACAAAGGCAATTAGTTCCCTTTTTGGAAACAAAGAGACATCTGTGCAAAGTATGCTAGCATATTCACCAAGGGCAAATACTGTACATGAGGAAATATATTTCAGCTGGACATCTCTTCCCTTCACCAAAGTTCAAAAGTTAGTCTCAAGTAAAATTATTCACTACAATCTAAGGAAAGTGCAAATGCATTAACAGTCAATTCCTAGCCTTCTCAAAGACACAGGAAAAAGATGTGCTGTATGTTTTTGTTGTTCTGTTGTCCAGTTTTTCAGTTGTTTTCAAGTCTTTGCAACCCCATAGACTGCAGCGCGCCAGGCCTCACTGTCCTTCACCAGCTCCTGGAACTAGCTCAAATTCATGTCCATTGAGTCGGTGATGTCTTAATTATAGTATTTCTATTCAAACTTAAAGATTTTTGGAACTGATAGCTTATGGTGAACGGTGTCAGATTTGTGATCTACAAAGAAAATTTAACCTAAGGACCAGGGACCAGGCTTGATCATTCAAGAGCTTCTGTGTAGCAGAATTTTATTAAAGTATGAAAAGGGAGAGAGAAAGCTTTTGACATAGACATCAGAAGGGGTAGGGAGAGTGCCTCCCTTGCTAATACTAGTTACATACTTTTTAAATTGGCTATTACAATAAATCAAAAGAATGTCTCAAGGTTGTAAAAATTTTACCAAACCCACTCCCCCAATTTACATTTTAAGATGACAGGATTAGAACTAACAAGAGAGAGATCTTGCCAGACACACTCCCATAATATGCATTCTAAGATATCAGGATTAGTCAGAAGGTTTTCAGGAAGAATAAACAGTTCTCCAGTAGGAGATACTGTTGTTATATAATCCTAACTAAGGAATATAGAAAAAAAAGTTTGTCCTTTACTCCTCCTTGAGAATTTCAGACCCCTGTCTCCTCTTCGAGACCCCTAGACCCCTTTCTCCTCCTCGGGGACCCCAGACTTCTTATGAACCTTCCTAGGAACTGACTCTCTTAGAACTCTCTGAACCTCTTTGTAACCTACTGTTACAAATTAACAGTATCTGAATTACACAGAAAAGAAAACTGGTCTAGGGACATTAGTAACTTACCTAAGCTAGAGAATAGGTAACTGAGATAAACTGAATCCTTATTATTTGACAATATAATCATACTACTTGCTAAATACTTAATCTGTTTGTTGCCCTTTACATATGTATTCTTATTTAATCTTCATGGTCATCTAAGAAAGAATGTATTATTATTTCTATGTCTTAGCAAAGGGAACAAGCTCAGAGTATAAAGTAAGTTAGTCAAGGTCACACAACTAGCAAGTAGTAGAACGAGACTCAAATAAAGTACATCTGACTCCAAGATACAAGGACTTTTCACTGCATGACTCGGTATCTGGGTATCTTTCATAACATGGTGGAAAGACCCTGTGCAGTTAGATATTCATTGTGGAGAGAAAAAAAAAAAAAGCTGACTCCATGAGGAAGCTCTTGAATATTGATTTAAAGACACAACTCTTCCCAATCTTTTGCCCTAGTGAGGGATTATGAGCAGTAAATATCTACCCTGTCCCTCTTATCATATATTTCCCACTCTTTCCATGACCCAATTTGAGTCTGTCATTCAGGCATTGTCATATTTTGCTCTTATCTATTTTTTTTCTGTATTATTCTTTGATTATAATACATTATTTTTTCTTAAAACATTTTATTTTGTATTGGGGTGTAGCTGATTAACAACCAATGTTGTAATAGGTTCAGGTGAATAGTGAAGGGACTCAGACATATATATAAATGTATTCCTTCTCCTTCAAGCTCTGATCCCATCCAGGCTGCCACACAACACTGAGCAGAGTTTCATGTGCTATATAGTAAATCCTTATTGTTTACCTATTAGCAGTGTGTACATGTCCATCCCCAAATCCCTAACTATCTCTTACCCCATCCTTCCCCTCTGCAACCATAAGCATAGTCTCTAAGTCTGTGTGTCTGTTTCATAAGTAAGTTCATTTGTATTATTTCTTTGTAGATTCTACATATAAGGGATGTTATACAATATTTCTCCTTTTCTGTCTGACTTACTTGACTCAGATTGACACTCTCTAAGTCTATTCATGTTGCTGCAAATGGCATTATAGCTTTTAAATGATTGAGTAATATTCCATTCTATATAGGTACCACATCTTCCTTTTTCATTCCCCTGTTGATGGACATTTAATCTACTTCCATGTCTTGGCTATTGTAAACAGTGTTGCAATGAACACTGTAGTTCATGTATATCTTCAGCTCATGATTTCCTCCAGATATATGACCAGCAGTAGGATTTCAGGTCAT
>SJYW01003154.1:918610-945965 GCA_006410735.1 Raphicerus campestris | reverse complement strand
AAAAAAAAAAAAAGCTGACTCCATGAGGAAGCTCTTGAATATTGATTTAAAGACACAACTCTTCCCAATCTTTTGCCCTAGTGAGGGATTATGAGCAGTAAATA
The DNA here is from genome assembly GCA_006410735.1 of Raphicerus campestris. Lineage (NCBI taxonomy): Eukaryota > Metazoa > Chordata > Mammalia > Artiodactyla > Bovidae > Raphicerus > Raphicerus campestris. The sequence goes on along the minus strand of SJYW01003154.1, from coordinate 945,861 downwards.
TCTACCCTGTCCCTCTTATCATATATTTCCCACTCTTTCCATGACCCAATTTGAGTCTGTCATTCAGGCATTGTCATATTTTGCTCTTATCTATTTTTTTTCTGTATTATTCTTTGATTATAATACATTATTTTTTCTTAAAACATTTTATTTTGTATTGGGGTGTAGCTGATTAACAACCAATGTTGTAATAGGTTCAGGTGAATAGTGAAGGGACTCAGACATATATATAAATGTATTCCTTCTCCTTCAAGCTCTGATCCCATCCAGGCTGCCACATAACACTGAGCAGAGTTTCATGTGCTATATAGTAAATCCTTATTGTTTACCTATTAGCAGTGTGTACATGTCCATCCCCAAATCCCTAACTATCTCTTACCCCATCCTTCCCCTCTGCAACCATAAGCATAGTCTCTAAGTCTGTGTGTCTGTTTCATAAGTAAGTTCATTTGTATTATTTCTTTGTAGATTCTACATATAAGGGATGTTATACAATATTTCTCCTTCTCTGTCTGACTTACTTGACTCAGATTGACACTCTCTAAGTCTATTCATGTTGCTGCAAATGGCATTATAGCTTTTTAATGATTGAGTAATATTCCATTCTATATAGGTACCACATCTTCCTTTTTCATTCCCCTGTTGATGGACATTTAATCTACTTCCATGTCTTGGCTATTGTAAACAGTGTTGCAATGAACACTGTAGTTCATGTATATCTTCAGCTCATGATTTCCTCCAGATATATGACCAGCAGTAGGATTTCAGGTCATATAATAGTTCTATTTTTAGGTTTTTAAGAAACTTACATACTGTTCTCCATAGTGTTGTACCAATTTACATTCCCACCAAGAGGAGGAGTTTCCTTCTCTTCACATCCTCTCCAGCATTTATTGTTTGTGGATTTTTTGATGATAGTCAAAGAGATGGGAATACCAGGCCACCTGACCTGCCTTCTGAGAAATCTGTATGCAGGTCAGGAAGCAATAGTTAGAACCGGACATTGAACAACAGACTAGTTCCAAAGAGGGAAAGGAGTATGGCAAGGCTATATCTTGTCACTCTGCTTATTTAACTTATATGCAGAATACATCATGAGAAACATTGGGCTGGATGAAGCACAAGCTGGAATAAAGATTGCTGGTAGAAATATCAATAACCTCAGATATGCAGATGACACCCCCCTTATGGCAGAAAGTGAAGAACTAAAAAGCCTCTTGAAGAAAATGTAAGAGGAGTGAAAAAGTTGGGTTAAAATTCAACATTCAGAAAAGTAAGATCATGGCATCTGGTCCCATCACTTCATGGCAAATATATAGGGAAACAATGAAAGCAGTGACAGACTTTATTTTGGGGGGCTCCAAAGTCACTGTGGATGATGACTGCAGCCATGAAATTAAAAGACACTTACTCCTTGGAAGAAAAGTTATGACCAACCTAGACAGCATATTTAAAAGCAGAGACATTACTTTGCCAACAAAGATCCATTTAGTCAAAGCTATGTTTTTTTTTTCCAGTAGTCAGGTATGGATGTGACAGTTGGACTATAAAGAAAGCTGAGCACTATGGATGTGAGAGTTGGACTGTAAAGAAAGCTGAGCATTGAAGAATTGATGCTTTTGAACTGTTGGTGTTGGAGAAGACTTTTGAGAGTCCCTTGAACTGCAGGGAGATTCAGCCAGTCCATCCTAAAGGAAATCAGTCCTGAATATTCATTGGAAAGACTGATACTGAAGCTAAAACACCAATACTTTGGCTACCTGATGCGAAGAACTGACTCATTTGAAAAGACCCTGATGCTGGGAAGAATTGAGGGTGGGAAGAGAAGGGGATGGCAGAGGATGAGATGGTTGGATGGCATCACCAACTCAATGGACATGAGTTTGAGAAAGCTCTGGGATTTGGTGATGGACAGGGAAGCCTAGCTTGCTGCAGTCCATGGGGTCACAGATTCAGAAAAGATTGAGTGACAACTGACTGATTCTGGCTGATGTGAGGTGATATCTCATTGTAGTTTAGATTTGTTTTTCTTTAATAATTAGAAATGTTAAATATCTTTTCATGTGTCTATTGGCCATCTGTATGTCTTCTTTGGAGAAATGTCTATTGAGATTTTTTTGTCCATTTTTTTTGAGTAGTTTCTTTCGATGCTATTAAGCATTATGGACTGTTTGTAAATTTTGGAGACTAATCCCTTATTGACCATATCCATCTTCAATGCAGAAGAGCCCAGTTCAATTCCTTGGTTGGAAAGATTCCCCTGGAGAAAGGATAGGCTCCCCACTCCACAATTCTTGGGCTTCCCCAGTGGCTTAGAGAGTAAAGAATCAACCTGCAGTGCAGGAAACCTGGGCTTTATCCTTGAGTTGGGAATATCTCCTTGAAGAGGGGATGGCAACCCACTCAAGTATTCTTGGCTGAAGAATCATCTTGGACAGAGCAACCTGGTGGGCTGCAGTCCGTGGATTCACAAAGAATCAGACATGACCGAGTGACTAAGCATAGCACAACCATGGTCACTCACCTAAAGCAAGATATTGGAGTGTGAAGTCAAGTGGGTCTAAGGAAGCATTGCTATGAACAAAGCTNGATTCACAAAGAATCAGACATGACCGAGTGACTAAGCATAGCACAACCATGGTCACTCACCTAAAGCAAGATATTGGAGTGTGAAGTCAAGTGGGTCTAAGGAAGCATTGCTATGAACAAAGCTAGTGGAAGTGATGGAATTCCAGTTGAGTTATTTCCAAATCCTAAAGGATGATACTGTTAAAATGCTGCACTCCATATGCCAGCAAACTTGGAAAACGCCATAGTGTCCAGAGGACTGGAAAAGGTCAATTTTCATTCAATCGTAAAGAAGGTCAATGCCACAAAGAATGCTCAAACTCTGTCTCTTATACACNGGGAGGGATTGGGGGCAGGAGGAGAAGGGGATGACAGAGGATGAGATGGCTGGATTGCATCACTGACTCGATGGACATGAGTCTGAGTGAACTCCGAGAGATGGTGATGGACAGGGAGGCCTGGCGTGCTGTGATTCATGGGGTCGCAAAGAGTCGGACACGACTGAGCGACTGAGCTGCGCTGAACATTTACAAAGTTCTTTCTTTGTGTCAGGTATTTGGTTAAGCACTGTATTGTGTTTTTTGTGTAAAAATCTTCAGTTTGGTATGTCGGGTACTATTTCATTCTCATTTTACAGGTGAGGAAATTCAAGCTCAAAGAAGTTAAATGGTTCACAATCCCATTGCTAGTAAGTATTGGAGTGGGGATGCAAAGCACGGTCAGAGATTATGCTCCAAGCCAATGTCCTAAAAGCCTCCAGAATCTTTAGAGCCTGGGATGACCTATTGCACATTATGCAAAATTAGATAAAGTGTCATCCTTAAAATGAATAACTGGTTAGATATTAATATTTTAAAAATAATAAAGGGAAGTGTGATCTGTCTCCTTACTAAATCCTCCAAAGAGCTATTTCTTAGCCCACTTACTTTATGCTTATTTCTAATGTGTATGTATGTTTATATATTTCATATTTGTGTTTACATATATAAAACCTAAAAGATATACAGATGGCAGTTCTGAGATCCTAAGTCATACACTTCTTTTAAGCCTGATAGATGATTGACCATTTCTCATTGATCAGTTTTATTCTTTTCCAAGGCACAGTTGCCCTTGAAACCTTAACTATTACCATGAAAATTCCACTAATTCAGTTATTTTGCCAATATCTTCTTGTCCTGAGGGTGTTTATCTTCCTTTCTTTCCTCAGCCAGCCCCCAGTAGCTTCCCTCTGTTCCACTCTTTGTGTGTAAGCTTCCCTTAGGAATTTATGGAGCAAGATTGCAGCAACTTTCTACACCTATTTTCTTTAGGTAATGATTTTCCAGCTCCTCTCATTTCTTGTTTTTTTCATCCTCCTTCTCTAAATGTAAGTTTTATTTTTTCACAAATGTTTTGAATTCCTCCCCTTAGATTCCTTGCTGCTCTTCCACTCAAATTGATGTTAGTTGTAGTTTAATTCTGGATAACAATATTGCAATATGATTATTCTTCATAAGTTTGAGCAATCCTTTCTNTGTTTTGAGTTCCCCCCCTTAGATTCCTTGCTGCTCTTCCACTCAAATTGATGTTAGTTGTAGTTTAATTCTGGATAACAATATTGCAATATGATTATTCTTCATAAGTTTGAGCAATCCTTTCTCTCAAAAATAATAAACAGAAGTATCAAATAATATGAAGTTCAAAATCATGATATCTTTGACACAGTTTTTGAACCACTTATCTCAAACAATATTTGTAAAACTGCATTAACTTTTTTTTGCAATCTGAAAACTTCCAATCTGCATTAACTTCCCCTCCTGACTTTCCCCTTTCTGTGAGGTGGTATTCCGTAGTGGTTACAAACATGGACTGGGTGTCAGATACATGCAGGTTCAAATTCAGTGCCTGCCAGTTGCTTCTGGACCCTGTTGTACCTTGTGCTATCCTCTCTGTGCTTTCATTGGCTCATCTATAAAATGCAGATGACAGTACTTGTACTGTATGGTTAAAAGCTAATATCTACTTACTCTAAGTACTTTTGTGATAACATTTAATCTTCATAGTGACCCTATGAAGAGAGAAGTTACATTGTACGAAGAAACTGAAGCACAGAGAGGTGAATACAATAATCACAAACGTAGTGTTTATAAATTTGAATTTTTTCAATTTAATGCTATAGCACAAGCATTTTTCATGTTGACATAACTTTTAATTGCTTAGCAAATATATGTTTTAATGGTGACATATTAGTTAACTCTGTGGTTATTCTTTTATTTGCTTAGATATTGGCTTATTAAATATTTGGATTATTCTGGTTTCTTCTCTATTTGAAATATTATGATGAACATATTTGGACATAAGATCCTTCTGTAATTCCAATAATTTCTTTGTCACAGACTCAAGGCAAATTAGAATCCAAGAGCAAAAACGCTTTTTTAAGCTTCTGCTGCCTATTCTTACACTTGTTTTCCAAAAGCTTGTATAAATTTACATTCCCATTATTGGACATGAAGTTCTTTTCTATTTCTGATCATTTCTTTGTCACAGATTCAGGAAGAGGGATTAGAGTCCAAGAGCAAAAATACTTTTTAAGGCTTTTTCTGCCTATTGCTACACTTGTTTTCCTAAAGGTTGTGTACATTTACGCTCTCATTAGCATGAGCGTGTCTGTTTTACTGCCCTCTTCCTAGGTCAAAGTTATCCTGTAAAGAGCAAAAAGCAAAGGTTGCAAGCCCTGTAACGCGGTGTCTTTCACTCTAGCTACCTCAAAGAATGGGTAGTCTTTTCTATACTGTCAGCCAGCCTGCGCTGGCCTAACCCTTCCCGCCAGCTTCATCTTGAGCTACCAGATAATGGCCAGCTGCACTTTAATCTCACCAGAGGAGTCTTGACATTAAGGATTATGCTTCTGTTATCACGTGGACAATTAGGGCCTTTATTTGGCAAAGTCCAGCTAAACTGGGTAGATTTGTAAAAACTAAGGTGTAATTATAAGATGAAATGGTTGCAAGTATTTCAATTGCATCCTTACCCTGAGAAGTAATGAACATTTGCTGCTTTGGACAGCAGTCTGTGGAAGAGTAGCTGTATGCGGTCTTTCTAGGGGGAAAAAAAAAACACCTCAACTTTATCAGGAAGATGATGTTAACTTATTATGTTCTCAATAATGGGTTCTGTGCTCAGAATTTACTTTCTTACACATACTAGCTTTGTGACCTTGGACAAGCTATGAAATCTTGCCACCTCTCTATTTTCTCATCTTTAAAATGGGGGATAATATTACCTATGACTCAGGGCTTTTTAAAAATAGAAATAAGATGTGTGAATTCTTACTGCAAGTACTCAAGTCATGGTTCATTGCCTGGTTGAATTTTTGTTGCTTTTATATAAGAATCGTTAAGATTAAACTTTTTCTTCTGAAGCCATATTTGTTCAGACTAAATGTTAGTTGATCTTTGGCTTTAAAATCAGAGGGGCTAAGTAAACTATAGACTAAATATCCGGACTTTTAATATCCTGGGGGCCACTGCTCATACCTCCAAAGAGAAAGCACAAATTAACTCAGGAATGCTTCTCTCAGAATTGTGCTTGCAATACTTTAATAAAACAATACTCATAATATAAACACCCGTTAGAAAATGAAAACCCCACAGCTTAAGAAAGAAAATATGTGGAGTTCTAGTNCAACCTACATAGTATATTCAAAAGCAGAGACATTACTTTGCCAACAAAGGTCCATCTAGTCAAGGCTATGGTTTTTCCAGTGGTCATGTATGGATGTGAGAGTTGGACTGTGAAGAAGGCTGAGCGCCATAGAATTGATGCTTTTGAACTGTGGTGTTGAAGACTCTTGAGAGTCCCTTGGACTGCAAGGAGATCCAACCAGTCCATTCTGAAGGAGATTAGCCCTGGGATTTCTTTGGAAGGAATGATGCTAAAGCTGAAACTCCAGTACTTGCCATGAGTACAGCCACCTCATGCGAAGAGTTGACTCATTGGAAAAAACTCTGATGCTGGGAGGGATTGGGGGCAGGAGGAGAAGGGGATGACAGAGGATGAGATGGCTGGATGGCATCACTGACTCGATGGACATGAGTCTGAGTGAACTCCGAGAGATGGTGATGGACAGGGAGGCCTGGCGTGCTGTGATTCATGGGGTCGCAAAGAGTCGGACACGACTGAGCGACTGAGCTGCGCTGAACATTTACAAAGTTCTTTCTTTGTGTCAGGTATTTGGTTAAGCACTGTATTGTGTTTTTTGTGTAAAAATCTTCAGTTTGGTATGTCGGGTACTATTTCATTCTCATTTTACAGGTGAGGAAATTCAAGCTCAAAGAAGTTAAATGGTTCACAATCCCATTGCTAGTAAGTATTGGAGTGGGGATGCAAAGCACGGTCAGAGATTATGCTCCAAGCCAATGTCCTAAAAGCCTCCAGAATCTTTAGAGCCTGGGATGACCTATTGCACATTATGCAAAATTAGATAAAGTGTCATCCTTAAAATGAATAACTGGTTAGATATTAATATTTTAAAAATAATAAAGGGAAGTGTGATCTGTCTCCTTACTAAATCCTCCAAAGAGCTATTTCTTAGCCCACTTACTTTATGCTTATTTCTAATGTGTATGTATGTTTATATATTTCATATTTGTGTTTACATATATAAAACCTAAAAGATATACAGATGGCAGTTCTGAGATCCTAAGTCATACACTTCTTTTAAGCCTGATAGATGATTGACCATTTCTCATTGATCAGTTTTATTCTTTTCCAAGGCACAGTTGCCCTTGAAACCTTAACTATTACCATGAAAATTCCACTAATTCAGTTATTTTGCCAATATCTTCTTGTCCTGAGGGTGTTTATCTTCCTTTCTTTCCTCAGCCAGCCCCCAGTAGCTTCCCTCTGTTCCACTCTTTGTGTGTAAGCTTCCCTTAGGAATTTATGGAGCAAGATTGCAGCAACTTTCTACACCTATTTTCTTTAGGTAATGATTTTCCAGCTCCTCTCATTTCTTGTTTTTTTCATCCTCCTTCTCTAAATGTAAGTTTTATTTTTTCACAAATGTTTTGAATTCCTCCCCTTAGATTCCTTGCTGCTCTTCCACTCAAATTGATGTTAGTTGTAGTTTAATTCTGGATAACAATATTGCAATATGATTATTCTTCATAAGTTTGAGCAATCCTTTCTCTCAAAAATAATAAATAGAAGTATCAAATAATATGAAGTTCAAAATCATGATATCTTTGACACAGTTTTTGAACCACTTATCTCAAACAATATTTGTAAAGCTGCATTAACTTTTTTTGCAATCTGAAAACTTCCAATCTGCATTAACTTCCCCTCCTGACTTTCCCCTTTCTGTGAGGTGGTATTCCGTAGTGGTTACAAACATGGACTGGGTGTCAGATACATGCAGGTTCAAATTCAGTGCCTGCCAGTTGCTTCTGGACCCTGTTGTACCTTGTGCTATCCTCTCTGTGCTTTCATTGGCTCATCTATAAAATGCAGATGACAGTACTTGTACTGTATGGTTAAAAGCTAATATCTACTTACTCTAAGTACTTTTGTGATAACATTTAATCTTCATAGTGACCCTATGAAGAGAGAAGTTACATTGTACGAAGAAACTGAAGCACAGAGAGGTGAATACAATAATCACAAACGTAGTGTTTATAAATTTGAATTTTTTCAATTTAATGCTATAGCACAAGCATTTTTCATGTTGACATAACTTTTAATTGCTTAGCGAATATATGTTTTAATGGTGACACATTAGTTAACTCTGTGGTTATTCTTTTATTTGCTTAGATATTGGCTTATTAAATATTTGGATTATTCTGGTTTCTTCTCTATTTGAAATATTATGATGAACATATTTGGACATAAGATCCTTCTGTAATTCCAATAATTTCTTTGTCACAGACTCAAGGCAAATTAGAATCCAAGAGCAAAAACGCTTTTTTAAGCTTCTGCTGCCTATTCTTACACTTGTTTTCCAAAAGCTTGTATAAATTTACATTCCCATTATTGGACATGAAGTTCTTTTCTATTTCTGATCATTTCTTTGTCACAGATTCAGGAAGAGGGATTAGAGTCCAAGAGCAAAAATACTTTTTAAGGCTTTTTCTGCCTATTGCTACACTTGTTTTCCTAAAGGTTGTGTACATTTACGCTCTCATTAGCATGAGCGTGTCTGTTTTACTGCCCTCTTCCTAGGTCAAAGTTATCCTGTAAAGAGCAAAAAGCAAAGGTTGCAAGCCCTGTAACGCGGTGTCTTTCACTCTAGCTACCTCAAAGAATGGGTAGTCTTTTCTATACTGTCAGCCAGCCTGCGCTGGCCTAACCCTTCCCGCCAGCTTCATCTTGAGCTACCAGATAATGGCCAGCTGCACTTTAATCTCACCAGAGGAGTCTTGACATTAAGGATTATGCTTCTGTTATCATGTGGACAATTAGGGCCTTTATTTGGCAAAGTCCAGCTAAACTGGGTAGATTTGTAAAAACTAAGGTGTAATTATAAGATGAAATGGTTGCAAGTATTTCAATTGCATCCTTACCCTGAGAAGTAATGAACATTTGCTGCTTTGGACAGCAGTCTGTGGAAGAGTAGCTGTATGCGGTCTTNTGTAAAAACTAAGGTGTAATTATAAGATGAAATGGTTGCAGGTATTTGAATTGCATCCTTACCCTGAGAAGTAATGAACATTTGCTGCTTTCTTTGGACAGCAAAGAGTCTGTGGAAGAGTAGCTCTATGCGTTCTTTCTACGGGGAAAAAAAAAACACCTCAACTTTATCAGGAAGATGATGTTAACTTATTATGTTCTCAATAATGGGTTCTGTGCTCAGAATTTACTTTCTTACACATACTAGCTTTGTGACCTTGGACAAGCTATGAAATCTTGCCATCTCTCTATTTTCTCATCTTTAAAATGGGGGATAATATTACCTATGACTCAGGGCTTTTTAAAAATAGAAATAAGATGTGTGAATTCTTACTGCAAGTACTCAAGTCATGGTTCATTGCCTGGTTGAATTTTTGTTGCTTTTATATAAGAATCGTTAAGATTAAACTTTTTCTTCTGAAGCCATATTTGTTCAGACTAAATGTTAGTTGATCTTTGGCTTTAAAATCAGAGGGGCTAAGTAAACTATAGACTAAATATCCGGACTTTTAATATCCTGGGGGCCACTGCTCATACCTCCAAAGAGAAAGCACAAATTAACTCAGGAATGCTTCTCTCAGAATTGTGCTTGCAATACTTTAATAAAACAATACTCATAATATAAACACCCGTTAGAAAATGAAAACCCCACAGCTTAAGAAAGAAAATATGTGGAGTTCTAGTTCTGAAGCATGTCTGGTTCATAGCACTCTACTTTGACTTCTTGGTACTTTATGTANCTCCAGCATTTATTGTTTGTGGATTTTTTGATGATAGCCAAAGAGATGGGAATACCAGGCCACCTGACCTGCCTTCTGAGAAATCTGTATGCAGGTCAGGAAGCAATAGTTAGAACCGGACATTGAACAACAGACTAGTTCCAAAGAGGGAAAGGAGTACGACAAGGCTATATCTTGTCACTCTGCTTATTTAACTTATATGCAGAATACATCATGAGAAACATTGGGCTGGATGAAGCACAAGCTGGAATCAAGATTGCTGGTAGAAATATCAATAACCTCAGATATGCAGATGACACCCCCCTTTTGGCAGAAAGTGAAGAACTAAAAAGCCTCTTGAAGAAAATGTAAGAGTAGTGAAAAAATTGGGTTAAAATTCAACATTCAGAAAAGTAAGATCATGGCATCTGGTCCCATCACTTCATGGCACATATATAGGGAAACAATGGAAGCAGTGACAGACTTTATTTTGGGGGGCTCCAAAGTCACTGTGGATGGTGACTGCAGCCATGAAATTAAAAGACACTTACTCCTTGGAAGAAAAGTTATGACCAACCTAGACAGCATATTTAAAAGCAGAGACATTACTTTGCCAACAAAGATCCATCTAGTCAAAGCTATGTTTTTTTTTTTCCAGTAGTCAGGTATGGATGTGACAGTTGGACTATAAAGAAAGCTGAGCACTGTGGATGTGAGAGTTGGACTGTAAAGAAAGCTGAGCACTGAAGAATTGATGCTTTTGAACTGTTGGTGTTGGAGAAGACTTTTGAGAGTCCCTTGAACTGCAGGGAGATCCAGCCAGTCCATCCTAAAGGAAATCAGTCCTGAATATTCATTGGCAAGACTGATACTGAAGCTAAAACACCAATACTTTGGCTACCTGATGCGAAGAACTGACTCATTTGAAAAGACCCTGATGCTGGGAAGAATTGAGGGTGGGAGGAGAAGGGGATGGCAGAGGATGAGATGGTTGGATGGCATCACCAACTCAATGGACATGAGTTTGAGAAAGCTTTGGGATTTGGTGATGGACAGGGAAGCCTGGCTTGCTGCAGTCCATGGGGTCACAGATTCAGAAACAATTGAGTGACAACTGACTGATTCTGGCTGATGTGAGGTGATACCTCATTGTAGTTTAGATTTGTTTTTCTTTAATAATTAGAAATGTTAAATATCTTTTCATGTGCCTATTGGCCATCTGTATGTCTTCTTTGGAGAAATGTCTATTGAGATCTTTTGTCCATTTTTTTGAGTAGTTTCTTTTGATGCTATTAAGCATTATGAACTGTTTGTAAATTTTGGAGACTAATCCCTTATTGACCATATCCATTTTCAATGCAGAAGAGCCCAGTTCAATTCCTTGGTTGGAAAGATTCCCCTGGAGAAAGGATAGGCTCCTCACTCCACAATTCTCTCCCCAGTGGCTTAGAGAGTAAAGAATCAACCTGCAGTGCAGGAAAACTGGGCTTTATCCTCGAGTTGGGAATATCTCCTTGAAGAGGGGATGGCAACCCACTCAAGTATTCTTGGCTGAAGAATCATCTTGGACAGAGCAACCTGGTGGGCTGCAGTCCGTGGGCTCACAAAGAATCAGACATGACCGAGTGACTAAGCATAGCACAACCATGGTCACTCACCTAAAGCAAGACATTGGAGTGTGAAGTCAAGTGGGTCTAAGGAAGCATTGCTATGAACAAAGCTAGTGGAAGTGCTGGAATTCCAGTTGAGTTATTTCCAAATCCTAAAAGATGATACTGTTAAAATGCTGCACTCCATATGCCAGCAAACTTGGAAAACGCCATAGTGTCCAGAGGACTGGAAAAGATCAATTTTCATTCAATCGCAAAGAAGGTCAATGCCACAAAGAATGCTCAAACTACCTCCCAATCAGTGAGTTGTCTTTTTGTGTTATTTATCTTTTCCTTTACTGTGTAAACCATATGACTTTAAATGGGTCTCATGTGTTTACTTTTGTTTTTAATTTCTATTATTCTGGGAAACAGATAAAAAAAGATATTGTTGAAATTTATGTCAAAAAGTATTCTGCCTATGTTTTCCTTTAGCCGTTTCATAGTGTTCAGGCTCACATTTAGGTCTTTAATCATTTTGAGGTTATTTTTGTATATGGAATCAAAGAATGATATCATTTTTTTATTTGTTTGTTTTTTCAATGTGTAGCTGTCCACTTTCCCAGCACCATTTGTTGAAGAGACTATCTTTCCACCATAGTACAGTCTTATTTCCTTATCATATATTAATTGATCATAGTGCATGGGCTTATTTCTGGGTTTTCTATCTTGTTCCATTGATCTGTGTTTCTATTTTTATGTCAATGCCATACTGTTTTAATAAGGGCTCATCAATGAATATGATAAAGTTGCAAGTTGCAAAATTAACACACAGAAATCAGTTGCATTTCTATATACTAACAATGAAATATTAGAAAGATAAATGTCAAAAAATTCCATTCATCATTGCATTAAAAAAATAAAACACCTAGCAATGAAACTACCTAAGGAGATGAAAGACTTATACTTTGAAAATTATAAGATGCTGATGAAAGAAGTTAAAGAAGACATACACAGATGGAAAAATTTACCATGTTCATGGATTTCCAAAATCAGTATTGTTTCAAGTACTGAAAATTCAGTATTTGATTGATTCAAATCAGTCATTGAATCAAAATGACTCTATTACCCGAGACAATCTACAGATTCAGTGCAATCCTTATCAAATTACCAATGGCATTTTTCACAAAACTAGAACAAAAAGCCCAAAATTTATATGGAGACACAAAAGACCCCAAATAGCCAAAGTAATCTTGAGAAAGTAAAATCGAACTGGAAGAATCAGGCTCCCTGACTTCAGATTGTCCTTATCTCTTAATACTATCCCATTCCGTATGTTGGGCCCAGATTTAAACTCCTAACCCTCCTCCTTTTGGCAAAAATTCTTTACTGCTTAGGTTTCTCCATTTTAATTTTTAGTATTATATACACTTAATAGCTTTTTTTCCTCTGTGTTTCTTTTTTAATAAGCAATGCCACCTGTGATAACCTATACTTCCTTTTATCTGCTCTTCATCCTCTCCTGAACTAGTAAGGGAGCCCTGTGAAGTTGAATGGTTAGGGGAAAGGATCTTAATTTATACAGGCCTTGACCAAAACCTGAGCTTTCTGAGTGACTCAGATGGCAAAGAATCTGCTTTGCAGTGAAGGAGGCCCTCGTTTTATCCCTGGGTCAGGAAAATCCCCTGGAGAAGGAGATGGCAACCCACTTGAGTATTCTTGCTTGGAGAATTCCACAGATGGAGGAGCCTGGTGGGCCACAGTTCACGGAGTTGCACAGAGTCAGACACGACTGAGCAACTAACACACTGACCAAAACCTAACAATGTGGGATTGAGATGCAGTCTGCTCCATAATGCTCATGCTATATGAAGTCAATTAAATTCATTAAAAAATTATCTGCCATCAGTCCTTATCCCCCATGCTAGGGAACAACAGTCACTGGTGCTTATGGGCTCCTCTTTCTAAATTCAGTAAATGATATTAAGATCAGAATTATAGACCTTGTATATTAATGATAACAGGTCATAGTCTGTAGGCATTTGACTGTGATTTGCAATCTCATTCATATATCTGCAGTCAACTGGTTGCCACAGTTTGGCCCTCCTTTTAGGAGGAAGGAAAAAAAAACATTCACAATATTACATATTAAATATTTTTATAAATATTTTATAATTTTATAAAATATTTTTATAACATCTCTGAGGGAATACTGAAGTACTAATGTCTATATATGTGCAGTCCTGTAAATATAGTGTTTCAGAATCTCTCTCCTTTTCTTTTACCTATGTATTTTACAGTTATATTTTCCCATACAACATCTATTTTATCATGAATTATTTTAATAAATGGCATATTTACAAATGTAATCAAGCAGAAACTTGGAAAGCTATTGTGTTTTGGGATGTGACCTTTCTTGTTGTGTTCAGAACCCTGAGATATTACCATGTGAAAAAGTCCAAACTAGCTTCTGGAAAATAAGAGACTATTTTGGAGAACGCCAACACATGAGGGAGCCATCCTGGATCACCCAGCCATCATCTGGCCTGCCAGCTGACTGCAGAGGCTTTAGAAACTCAGAAAAAACAGCCCTGCTGACCTAGATAAAAGATCTTCTTAGCCAATCCACAGCATTCTTAGCAACATAAATGGACATTGTCAAGTCTCTAAATTGTATGAGTGTTTCTTACACAGCAAAAACAAAACAATACACTAGAGAAAGAGAGTGATAAAGTCAGGATGAGATCATAATCTCATTTTCCATGTCTATAAAATAGAAACAATTATATTTCCCAGATTCATTATAAGAAAATAAGAATAATTCAGGAGAGAGAAAAATGTATAATGTGGAATAGGCAGTGGGGAATTGCCAAAGTGATATCCTTGAGTAGGCAAGAAAGGATGAAAACTTGTTCATGAGTGGAGCTTTGAGGTTAAAACTGGAATAAAGGCAGTTTTATATTAACAGGCAAAAGGCAGGTAGATGTCAATATGTAAATATGGTGGGGAAATCTTGTGGAAGTTCTTTTCTGGAGAGAGAAGACAATATTATTAGATATATATCTGGAAAAGCATATTAAAAAAGATTGACAAAATCTTACAATCAAAAGCAATATGTTACACATAAGTGAATTTATTGAAAAAAGTTGTGATACAACTATTCAGTAAAATACTAGCCAATTAAAATTATATTCTTTAAGGACTGTTAAAGTCAAAAGAAAATACATGAAAAACTTGAAAATAAAAAAAAGATAAAAAAGCAAAATACAAAACTTATGTAGAACATGATTCCACAAAAATATTTATGTAACTAGATAAAACTAGAAATAAATATGCCAATATTTAAAAGTAACAGTCTCTTGAGTATGAACATTTTAATAACTTTTATGTATCTTTTAAGTTTTTGGAATTTTCTAAATTTCTTATGAAAAACATGATAAATAACACAGGAAAATAGAAACAATTGATGCTATTTTGATAGCAAGCTAACAATAGGAAAAACAAATTCTTCTTTCCCTTTCCTTGCTTTCTAAAAGCAGATTTTAAAAACTGGAAATTTCCAACACTGGATGAAGTGCAATGGAAAATAACAGAGAACATAGAAAGTAAAAGAATTACAGAAACATAGACAAGTTAATAAAGTACAGGATCTTTGCTCTCAGGGTTGTCAAGCCCTTTCTTGTTCACCACTGTTCTGATATATTTATGGTCTATCCTCAAATGGTCAGCAGCACTTTTCATTTCCTTACCTTGATGCTATGCTTCCCAGCCAGTAGCCTAACTCTGAGAAACTAATGCAAGCCTGTGAATTCCCCACCCCAGCAGCCCAGTTGGGAAATTTTAATTCCTTCAAGGTCAATACCATAGGAAGAAAGCTTCAGTCTATACCTATAGCAGGCTTGAGCATCCTTTCAATTTCCACCTCACAGTTGGAAGATATATTTCATAATTAACAGTTTATCATTCAGATGAAACTCTGCCTGTACCCACAGATTTAATAATAGAATGACATTTTGATTATAAAATAGCCATATTCAGCAAAAAAATCTTAAGATCAGCTATGATCTTGAGTTACAGTATTGAATAAAATTAAATCCTTACCCTCAAGGGGTTAATATAGTGTAGAAAAACTGCAACTTAATGCATTGGCTTTCAAATTACTCTGCCTCTGATAAATACAATTTAGACCACATCCCTTACACATATATTCACATGAATATAAAGACTAAAACAAAAGTTTCACAAGACAATACTGTCTCTTATTTCACGTTGCACTCTCTGATACTGTAAAAATTACTTTGGAAGTCATGAATAGGTCACAAATCAAGTGTTGAAAAAACTGTTTTAATAAAAAGAACAGAGGATTTGAAGTCAAAGAGCCTGAAATAAATTCCCAGCTCTATGGATGATCAGCTTTGTTATCCTGGAAAATTATTTAACCTTCTTGGCATCAATTTTCTCATCTATCAAATTAAGATAATAGTACCTATCATAAAGGTAGTTCTAAGAATTGCATATTATAATATCTTAGCACAATCCTGGTACATAGAAAACATTTGAAATAGGACATTTGATTAATAATAAGCTAATATTATTACTATTATTATTGTTATTAATATTGCTATTCAGATGTTATTATGCTGTGTGGTAGAGGATGATTTTCATGCTACATCTATGCTATTTAGACAGGAGCGGGTGGAAATGGATTGTGGATATAAGCTTTGATTCTGCCAAAGGGAGTTCATGTAATAGAAGCATGCAGGCATCTCACATCTATTGAAATAGTCTATCCCTCTTTTTCGTTTTTCTATTGGATTAAGAAAGATACCAACAATGCAGCATATGACTTTTAAAAGATTATAGAAAAAGAAAAAGAAAAAATGTATTCAATGAGAAGCATTCAATTTAACTGTTTTGAGGGTATTTGAAGGTGTCTGAGAACTCTTTGAAGAAAAAAAAATCTGGTTGATTTTTAAAACCATCGGATCTCCAATATTTTTAAAACCCTAGAACCCTATGGTCATAATGACTTGGGTACACAGGAATACTCTTCAAAAGGGGAAAACGAAGTTCTATTGAAGAAACTATTCTTGAACACCTAGGAAAAGTTATTTGGAGAAAATAACACAATATTTCCTGTTTCACAGAGACACCAACTGCTCTTGCTCCTAAGACTCAGTGAATCTTGTCTACCTGCAGAATAACACTATAATTCATCTCCCTCCAGTGTGAGAAGGTGGAGATTGGCTCTGTGTCTGTTAATTGACTGCCTAATAATTCAATATGAAAGTGATCATTAGAAATCCTTTTAAATGACTTACAATTCAAGTTGAACAGCAACATATATATTTTCTGTTCAACAAAAACTTATTAACCAAAATAAAGAAGAAGAAAGAATGTAGAAGCTAGAATGAAGAATCTCTCCCACCCCCACCCCCTCCCTTTGAAGTTATCCAATGCATTTACATTAGCCTGAGTGTGATGAATGGATGTGTCGCCTTACTGAGAGATAAAAATCTCTGACCTTTCAATGCTTGGGTGAATCATTAGGGAAAATTAAAAAAAGCAAACTTCAGTATTGAAGCTGGGAATATCCCTCTTTAGATCTCAAATTCTCTATCAGTAATCTTTCCTCTTTTTGTCTCCCTCCTAATCTTTTGCTCTTTAACTATCTTTTAAAATCTATAATCTGGATGAATTGAAATGAATGCCTAGTGATTTATAAGATTTACTTATATAAGGGTAAATGATCCAAACATTACTTAGATTTCTTATCATGGCCATACTTAGTGTTTCATGATCTGGATGAATAGGACAATACCTTGGAAAGTCAGATGGGTGGGAGTATTTTAGAATCTACCAAATCAATCCATGAAGTATACTCAGTAGCTAGAAATTCTGCAAATAAGAAAACCCCAGCTTATCATCATTATATTTTGGACTCAGAAGGACAGTTAAGCAGAATTAAATCAGAACCTTTCATTTTCAATGAGGATAGAACACCAAGAGGACCAAAACACCTTGTCAAATGTCACAAAGCTAGTTGGTGGCAGACCAGGCCTCCTAATGCTTGGTCTAATCTCCTCTAGGGATACCATAATTTCAAACCTGAAGAATAATTTCTGTTACTTCTTTGATTCAAAGGAATCTGGATGAATTTTCCCCCAATGATTTTATGATAATCAAGAAACCACTGAAATAATCAAAACAACAGCAACAACAATAACAGAATTTCTTCACACAGGGAACTATCTTGGAAAAGAAAAAACACAAAAGCAAAGGATGCATATAGATTATGTCTCCATGGAGGGAGAAGTACTGTTCCAGAGGCACTAATTTCCAGAAAATTAAGATATTCTCATGTGACTGGATTAAGATATAAACAAATTATGGTTTATGGATTTCATCTGAAGACAGAAATAGATTTAAATGTCACTCTATATGTTTGTGAAGACCTAATGCCTACATGTTTATCAAACATGCAGAAGGGATATTTTTTGTTTTTGTCTTTTAGTATTTAATTAGTTATATTGATGTCTATCCTATTATTATTTCTATCATGGTTGAAAAAATACAGGCAGATATGTAAAGAGATATAAAAGGAAAATTAGTGGTGGTGTGTAGAACAGGGAACAAAGAAAAAGCAAAGTGAAGAGATGTGAGTAACTGAAAAGTCATGTTCAAGTTCAGATTTTAAAAAGAGACTTATGTACTGTTTTATTGAATCATCATGTTATTCTTCTGATAAAGAAAACTAAGCAAAGAATGTTTTATGGGCTTTTATTTTCTACCCAAAAAAGTAGCTATTTATAACCTGTTAACAACTTATCTCTCTAAATCTCTACTCACTTCAACCTCCATACAGTTTTCTGGGTAAAGTCTTTGATACATCATTTGCTAAATAAGAAATGATAGGGACCTAACAGAAGCAGAAGATATTAAGAAAAGGTGGCAAGAATACACAGAAGAACTGTACAAAAAATCTTCACGACCCAGATAATTACAATGGTGTGATCACTCATCTAGAGACAGATATCCTAGAATGTGAAGTCAAACGGGCCTTAAGAAGCATCACTATGAACAAAGCTAGTGGAGGT
The DNA here is from genome assembly GCA_006410735.1 of Raphicerus campestris. Taxonomy (NCBI): domain Eukaryota; kingdom Metazoa; phylum Chordata; class Mammalia; order Artiodactyla; family Bovidae; genus Raphicerus; species Raphicerus campestris. The sequence continues at coordinate 927,243 of SJYW01003154.1, read as the reverse complement.
GATGGAATTCCAGTTGAGCTATTTCAAGTCCTGAAAGATGATGCTGTGAAAGTGCTGCACTCAATATGTCAGCAAAATTGGAAAACTCAGCAGCAGCCACAGGACTCGAAAAGGTCAGTTTTCATTCCAATCCCAAAGAAAGGCAATGCCAAAGAATGCTCCAACTACCGCACAATTGCACTCATCTCACATGCTAGTAAAGTAATGCTCAAAATTCTCCAAGCCAGGCTTCAGCAATATGTGAACCATGAACTTCCAGATGTTCAAGCTGGTTTTAAGAAAAGCAGACGAACCAGAGATCAAATTGCCAACATCTGCTGGATCATGGAAAAAGCAAGAGAGTTCCAGAAAAAACATCAATTTCTGCTTTATTGACTATGCCAAAGCCTTTGACTGTGTGAATCACAATAAACTGTGGAAAATTCTGAAAGAGATGGGAATACCAGACCAACTGACCTGCTTCTTGAAAAACCTGTATGCAGATCAGGAAGCAACAGTTAGAACTGAACATGGAACAACAGACTGGCTTCAAATGGGAAAAGGAGTATGTCAAGGCTGTATATTATCCCCCTGCTTATTTAACTTATATGCAGAATACATCATGAAAAATGCTGGGCTGGAATCAAGATTGCCAGAAGAAATATCAATAACCTCAGATATGCAGATGACACCACCCTTATGGCAGAAAGTAAAGAACTAAAAAACCTATTGATTAAAGTGAAAGAGGAGAGTGAAAAAGTTGGGTTAAAATTTAACATTCAGAAAACGAAGATCATGGCATCTGGTCCCATCACTTCATGGCAAATAGATGGGGAAAGAGTGGAAACAGTGGCTGACTTTATTTTGGGGGGCTCCAAAATCACTGCAGATTGTAATTGCAGCCATGCAATTAAAAGACTTACTCCTTGGAAGGAAAGTTATGACGAACCTTGATAGCATATTAAAAAGCAGAGACATCACTTTGTCAGCAAAGGTCTGTCTAGTCAAGGCTATGGTTTTTCCAGTAGTCATGTATGGATGTGAGAGTTGGACTATAAAGAAAACTGGGCACTGAAGAATTTATGCTTTTGAACTGTGGTGATGGAGAAGACCCTTGAGAGTCCCTTGTATGGCAAGGAGATCTAACCAGTCCATTCTAAAGGAGATTAGTCCCGGGTGGTCATTGGAAGGACTGATGTTGCAGCTGAAAACTCCAGTACTTTGGCCAACTAATGTGAAGAGTTGACTCATTTGAAAAGACCCTGATGCTAGGAGGGATTGAGGGCAGGAGGAGAAGGGGACGACAGAGGATGAGATGGTTGGATGGCATCACCGACTCAATGGACATGTGTTTGGGTGGACTCCAAGAGTTGGTGATGGACAGGAAATCCTGGCGTGCTGTGATTCATGGGGTCGCAAAGAGTCAGACACGACTGAGCGAACAAACTGAACTGAACTGATCAATTTTCATATCTTTCTATTTATATTGTAAATCTATACTCAATTTGGAATGTCTTTCTCTTTCCTATGACAAATTGACCTTCCTTCAAAGCACAGGACCTATTCCCTCTAGCCAATTTCTGTGCTGTGCTGTGCTGTACTTAGTCATATCTGACTTTTTGAGACCCCATGGACTGTAGACCATCAGGCTCCTCTGGCCATGGGAATTCTCCAGGAAGAACACTGGAGAGCGTAGTCATGCCCTCCTCCAGGGGATCTTCCCAATCCAGGCATCAATCCAGGTTTCCAGCATTGGAGGTGGATTCTATACCATGTGAGCCACCAGGGAAGCCCAGTCCCACCCTAATCCATGTCTATACAACATTTTCCCATATATTTTAATAATATTTGACATATTTTCTTAGCTGATGTGTTTATTTCTATTGATAGAATACAAATTCCTTAAAGCTAGAGATACATATATAATCATCTCTAAATATTCTTCACACATGGTTACTCTATGTTTATTGAAAATATTTATGTATTTTGTATTTTCTGCAAGAGAGTAGAGAAAAGATTTCAGATCTGACTGATATTGGAATCCAGTTCTCTTTATTGAACTGCACAGATTCCTTAAATCTCCAGCTTTTTTTCACAGTGCTTTCTCACCCACCTCAGCTGGGGCGGTCATGCTCTAGTGACTACAGATGGTTGGAGTGGGCATTGGGCAGCTGGACGGGGAACGTGCCTTCCATCTGATTACATTCACCATGGGTGGGCAGGTGCCCTCTGTCAGGAAGGCTGCAACCAGAAGCCAAATGGGTAAAGGCAATGAGGTAAAGGCAGCAAACAGAAATTGCCATGCCAGTTCCAAGGTGGACCTGAACTAAGAAGACTTGATGTTGTTGACCTTAAAGTAACTGGTCCTCCCATTATGCAGGTCATTTTCATTACCATTACCTAAGGGTTTGGCTTCTTCCTCAGATACATTTCCTTTCAATTTCATAACCAGATTGAGAAATAAGTCATCAAGAACCACAATGCCTTATTGAGTCAGGAGTCTGGAGTGCTACCAAATTCTCCTTAGGTGGTAGGCATTTATAATGCTACAGACTATGTCCAGATGGGCAATTACAGGTAAAAAAAAAAGAGGTAGAAAAGCCAGCTTTGTCCAAATCAGGAGAATTCTCAGAAGCGCTGATCAAGCTCTTTCAAATCTGGAGAGCTTTCCCTGATGTGTCTGACCATTCTCACCACTTCGAAGCCACCGATATTGCTCCCTGCATATTGTAATATCCTCTCAACTGATTTTTTGCTTTCTGTGTTTATATCTCTTTGTATTTTCCTCATGGTAAAATTTCTTTTTAAATTGAAGTCAGTTCAGGTCACTCCAAAGTACAAAATTCTCCAATGGCTTCCCATTTCTTCTGAGTAGATTTCAAAGGACTTGCAATGACCTATAAGACCCCAAGTAGGTTAGCTCCCATTATCAGAACCTCATTTTGTATTTTTCTCTCCCTCCCTTGATTTGCTTCAGTCACACTAGTGTTCCTATGGATCCTCAAACATTTCAGTCTTTGCACTGCTGTTCAGTTTTGCCAACATTACTCTTTCTCTAGCTTTATCTGAGAGAACCACATAATGATCATTTACCTTTTTCAAGCTTCATCTGATCACCCTTTATAAAATCGAAGTGCTCCTCCATAGAATGCTGCTAATCACTCTTCCTGCACTATTTTTGTCTGTAATATTTTTACTTGTTGGCATATATATTTTACTGATTTATTATTTTATTTTCTATATTTTTCCTATATAATGCATGCTCCAGGAAGGCAGAATTATTTGTGCTTTTCCATGACCTCATCTCCAGTGCCCAGAACAGTGTCTGACACAAGTAAGCAGTATCTTTTAAATGAACATAAAACATTGAACAGATTAATTGTATTATCTACTGTACATACAGTCCCCTTTTCAATAGGAAAAGCATTATTCATAATCTTTATAAGCCTTTTGTTCTTCATCAGTAGCCATATTCTGTACCACATAACTCTGCTTTACCTCCTATAACTCTTTAATAGTTGGTTAGACCAGGGGTGGGCACATGACTCAAGGGAAAATCATTTATAGACTGCTCAATGGTCTGGATGGAAAATTCTAACCTAACAAGGATGACAGTGATTAGCTAGGTCTAGATGAGTCTTTCTCTTGGGAATTTTAGGTAGGAAATAAAAGAATTCCTCAGATGGAGAAGAGAGGAACTACAAAGAGAGGGAAAAAAAAAGTGACTTCCATAGACATTAATGCCCTATAATTGAGGGCAAAGAACACTTGCTACTGAAGGAATAATTCAACTGTGAGGATTTTCTAGAGTTCTTTGATACTCCTGTCTTTTCTACTATTGTGTGTAACCTAACAATAAACCCTTCCAAACTGAAAAAAAAAATTGTATAGCCTCTATTCCTTGTCTAAATCAAGCAATCTAAGATTACCTGGCTGCAGAGGAAGACTGATTGTCAAAGTACTGCTCTATCCTATGTAGAATGATCTTCCATATTTGTTTCTTAATAATATGAAGAAATATTGAGTACATAGTACACATCAAGAACAGCGCTAATCACTTCATATACTTGCTAATAACACTAGAGGCATGTGTGTATAAGAATTCTGGAATCTGTAAGATGTTACACAAACATCCAAGTCACTGTTTTCTTATAACTAGACTACCAAAATGACTTTCTAATTGATTGCAATGAATCCTTGTTTACATTCTTGTCCCTGTATACACTGTAGAGGAGACACATAGAAAGGCACATTAATGAGAGCTATTTTTGAAAAAAGAATGGTCAAGTTATAGCAATCTTCTGCTCAAAACCACTCAGGGGGTTCTCATCACATTTAGAACTAAATTTAGGCTCCTTAGGTAGACTAACCGAGAAAGGTCCCCAGTTCTCTAGTTCCTGCCTTCCTTTCTGCCTCATGTGTGCCCAGTCTTTCCTTCTTCTGATCTTAAGTCACCCCACTTCCACTTCCAGGAGCTCCTTAATTTTGCCTCAGTTCTCTTGTCTAGCAGCCTTCTCATTAATCATGTATTATTAATAGATCAAATGCCACCTTTTTAGAGAAGATTCTTCAGTCACTCTCTAGATTTACACTGTCCAAAACAGTAGTCATACTGTGGTATTGAGTACTTGAAACATGGCTACTCTGAACTGAATTGCAAATATAAGTGTAAAAAACCTCTGAATTTCAAAAACTTAGTATGAAAAAGTAATGCAATATACCCCATCAATATTACATGTTGAAGTGATGATGTTTGGCACATATTGGGTTAAATAAAACAATATTGAAAATTATTTCACTTGTTAAACTTTTAATTGGAGATACTTTAAAATACCTTAAAATGTATATGGGGCTTGTATTATGTATTTCTATTAGACATATAAACTGAGCTATGCCATTACTCCTGTTCATTTTCCTCTTAGTATCTATGCCTTTCTCAAATTATTTTACTTGTATGTTTGTTTTCTGACTTCATCACAAAAAAACAAAGTTCCAGGAGGGTTGTGACTTTGCTATGTTCACTGCTATATTTTTCGCACTGAAATAGTGACTAGGAGATAGTGAATACCAAATAAGTTTTGTGGATGATTGGTGAATACAATAATGGGGACTTTTTTCATCAATTCTACTCTCCTTTCAATGGATTCTGTTCAGTTGGGCCCTGGTATCTTCTGAGTAATAATGATTCTTTTATATTATGACATTACTATTTATGTAGATCAGGAATCAGCAAACTTTTTCTGTAAAGGACAAAATAATGAATATTTTAGAATAGCAAGACAGACTGTTACTGTCACAACTATTCAAATCTGCAGCTATGGAGGGAATGCAGTCAGAGATAATACATAAGCAAATAAGTATGGATGTCTTCCCAGGAAAACTTTACAAAAAAGCAGATAATGGGCTGGATTTAGCCCATGGGCAGTCATTTTCTGGCCTCTAATATAGGCAGTCCAAAGATAACATTTTGACATCAAAGACTTTTGAATAAATGCATGCATGCTAAGTCGTTTCAGTTGTGTCCAACTCTTTTCAATCCTGTGGATTATAGCCTGTCAGGCTCCTCTGTCACTGGGTTTCTCCAGGCAGGAATACTGGGTTGGGTTGTCACGCTTCTCCATTTGAATATATACATACATATATATGAGCTTCCCTGGTGACTCAGATGGCAAAGAATATACCTGCCACGAAGGAGACTCAGGTTCAGTCCCTGAGTTGTGAAGTACTCTTGAAGAAAGAAATGGCTACCCACTTGTCTTCTTGCCTGGAGAATTCCATGAACAGAAAAGCCTGGGAGGCTATAGTTCATGGAGTCACAAGGAGTCAGACACTACTGAACAACTAACATACATAAATATATTTATATGTCTGTATGTATATATTTATATTTATTTATCTAAAGTGAGCTTGTGATATACAGCGCCATGGAAAGTACAGAATGAACATAATATATCATAAATCTTCACTTATATATTAGCTGTAGAAATCATATCTGTAAGTATTTATATAAAATTCTTAATAAATGTGTAGATAGCCAGGTCACATCCCCAAAACCAAACAGTAAGAGTAATGGCTCTTTCTATACTGACATACTGAAAATATTGAGTTGCCTATACAAAAGCTATGGAAATTGGACATTTGACTAGGAAAGAAAGCTATCCATCTGACTTAAGTACAATAAAGAAGATACTTTATTCTCCTAGGCAAAAGTAGAAAAGCGAAAGTGACAGTCGCTCAGTTGTGTCTGACTCTTTGTGACTCCTATACAGTCCATGGAATTCTCCAGGCCAGAATACTTTGCCTACCTCAGGGGATCTTCCCAACCTAAGCATAGAACCCAAGTCTCCCACATTGCAGGTGGACTCTTTACCAGCTGAGCCACAAGGGAAGCCCAGGCAATAGTAGAAGAAGCTTACCTAGAATTCTCCTGAAATCTTTTGAAGGACTGCATCTTTGTGCAGGCTGATGATGCAAATAAAAATTCTCTAAGATGTTTAGTACAAAAATAATAAGTCCTCAAGAGAAATTCTTTCTTAAACTATCTAAATCTTAACTTTTATACTTCCCATTAGGTCAATTTAATATTTCCTCACAAAACATGCAATAAGGAAGTTAAGAGTTATGCTGTTTGAATTTGACTGACTCAGTGGACTGGGTTCAGCCAGTAACAAGATTGTGATTTCAATATTTTAAAGTCAGATGTCAGAAAATCATGATGTGTCTTCAATTTCTCCAACATGTAAAATTACCCTCAATTTTCTAATAGATCCTGAGTATGAGTGCTTTCCAGAGAGAATTATAAATTCTCCAAAGAACAGGTAAGATTCAACTATTTTAGAACCAATGGTCCATTTCATAAACTTATTGAATTTGTCACCTAATTAAGGAATACCGTCAGCCATTCCTCAAGAGCATGCGTGACTTGATGGTTTCAGTTTTCTAGACATACTCTTTCCCTTAGTTAGGAGGGTGGGAGGGAAATGAGAGATGAGCTACAGCTTAAAGCCAACCTTTCTGTTAGCCATATTCATTTTCCATATTTATTCATGTGCAAGGCCTATCTCTTTCTTCCTTCCTCTCTAAGGTGTTCCCTTTTATTATCTTTCTCACTGCTAATACAGCATCACTCCTATGGTTTTTCTAGGAAAGGAAGATGATTACCAGCTGAATGACAATTGGGTTAAACAAGTCCATACTGGAGAGCCAGCGGCTGAAATTTGACATTATAACTACCACTTACTATGGCATTTCTGGAGACGAACTTACATAGGATCATTGAAGTTGTATCGTTAGTGCATGTCTGCAAAAAGGAAAGGGGGATAAAAAGTGGGGGAGAGAGAGAGATGAATGAATAGTTCTTTGTGTGCTGCTTTACAGTTTTCACTGCAATGAATACNACATAGGATCATTGAAGTCGTATCGTTAGTGCATGTCTGCAAAAAGGAAAGGGGGATGAAAAGTGGGGGAGAGAGAGAGATGAATGAATAATTCTTTGTGTGCTGCTTTACAGTTTTCACTGCAATGAATACACATACATGATTTGGATAAAATATTGTGAGAGGGTGCCCCCATTCATTTATGTGTCACTTCCATACATAATCATCTGGTTACACACAATATACTCTGTTAGAATGACCAAAATAGGAGAATAAGATGGAAACTCTATGGACAATAAATAGAGAATAATAATTATGATTTAAGGCAAGTTGGCATGCACTAAAACCACTCTGTGGGCAGCTAGGACCAGGACCAAGGACTTCACTTCTGTTACTGTTCCAGAAATTTATTTCTCTGGAATTTAGGATTCAGTTCTAGGGGGTAGAGAAAATTAGGCATGTTTGTGTATTGTTTAGCTAGATAAGCAGGGGATAGATAGCAATCAGCACTGAGAGGAAAAACCTTTACTCAGTGATTCTACTTGCATCAGTTCAGTTCAGTTCAGTTCAGTTCAGTCGCTGAGTCGTGTCTGACTTTGCGACCCCATGAATCGCAGCACGCCAGGCCTCCCTGTTCACCACCATCTCTTGGAGTTCACTCAGACTCATGTCCATCGAGTCCGTGATGCCATCCAGCCATCTCATCCTCGGTCATCCCCTTCTCCTCCTGCCCCCAGTCCCTCCCAGCATCAGAGTCTTTTCAAAGAGTCAACTCTTCGCATGAGGTGGCCAAAGTACTGGAGTTTCAGCTTTAGCATCCTTCCTTCCAAAGAAATCCCAGGGTCGATCTCCTTCAGAATGGACTGGTTGGATCTCCTTGCAGCCCAAGAGACTCTCAAGAGTCTTCTCCAACACCACAGTTCAAAAGCATCAATTCTTCAGCACTCAGCCTTCTTCACAGTCCAACTCTCACATCCATACATGACCACAGGAAAAACCATAGCCTTAACTAGACGGACCTTAGTCAGCAAAGTAATGTCTCTGCTTTCGAATTTACGATCTAGGTTGATCATAACTTTTCTTCCAAGGAGTAAGCGTCTTCTAATTTCATGGCTGCAGTCACCATCTGCAGTGATTCTGGAGTCCAAAAAAATAAAGTCTGACACTGTTCTGGCTGTTTCTCCATCTATTTGCCATGAAGTGATGGGACCGGATGCCATGATCTTCGTTTTCTGAATGTTGAGCTTTAAGCCAACTTTTTCACTCTCCTCTTTCACT
>SJYW01003154.1:882468-910541 GCA_006410735.1 Raphicerus campestris | reverse complement strand
CAGGGTCGATCTCCTTCAGAATGGACTGGTTGGATCTCCTTGCAGCCCAAGAGACTCTCAAGAGTCTTCTCCAACACCACAGTTCAAAAGCATCAATTCTTCAGCACTCAGCCTTCTTCACAGTCCAACTCTCACATCCATACATGACCACAGGAAAAACCATAGCCTTAACTAGACGGACCTTAGTCAGCAAAGTAATGTCTCTGCTTTCGAATTTACGATCTAGGTTGATCATAACTTTTCTTCCAAGGAGTAAGCGTCTTCTAATTTCATGGCTGCAGTCACCATCTGCAGTGATTCTGGAGTCCAAAAAAATAAAGTCTGACACTGTTCTGGCTGTTTCTCCATCTATTTGCCATGAAGTGATGGGACCAGATGCCATGATCTTCGTTTTCTGAATGTTGAGCTTTAAGCCAACTTTTTCACTCTCCTCTTTCACTTTCATCAAGAGGCTTTTTAGCTCCTCTTCACTTTCTGCCATAAGGGTGGTGTCATCTGCATATCTGAGGTTATTGATAGTTCCCCCAGCAATCTTGATTCCAGCTTGTGTTTCTTCCAGCCCAGCGTTTCTCATGATGTACTCTGCATAAAAGTTAAATAAGCAGGGTGACAATATACAGTCTTGATGTACTCCTTTTCCTATTTGGAACCAGTCTGTTGTTCCATGTCCAGTTCTAACTGTAGCTTCTTGACCTGCATACAGGTTTCTCAAGAGGCAGGTAGGTAATCTGGTATTCCCATCTCTTTCAGAATTGTCCACAGTTTCTTATGATCCACACAGTCAAAGGCTTTGGCATAGTCAATAAAGCAGAAATAGATGTTTTTTTCTGGAACTCTCTTGCTTTTTCCATGATCCAGTGGATGTTGGCAATTTGATCTCTGGTTCCTCTGCCTTTTCTAAACCAGCTTGAATATCTGGGAGTTCACGGTTCATGTATTGCTGAAGCCTGGCTTGGAGAATTTTGAGCATTACTTTACTAGCATGTGAGATAAGTGCAATTGTGCAGTAGTTTGAGCATTCTTTGGCATTGCCTTTCTTTGGGATTGGAATGAAAACTGACCTTTTCCAGTCCTTTGTCCACTGTTGAGTTTTCCAAATCTGCTTGCATAACAGGACCTAATTCTCTGTATGGCATGAATCCAAACCATAGAGTCCCTTTTTAAAAACAAACAAACAAACATCAAACTTGAAATTGTGAACCACAGGAATTTAAGACAGCTCTGCTTCTTTCTTTCTGATACCTAATCACCATTTTGGACTTTGGCAGAGAAGGGGAAAAAAAAAAAAAAAAAAAAAAAGCGGACAAATCAGAAAGAGGAGGAAGAGGAAAACATGAAGTGGAGAATTTCCAGTTGTTCAGATCTACTCAGAGTCTGGAGAGCAGAATTACACTTCAAAAGATAACATAGATTTCTTTTTCTCATTCTTGATTTTTTAGTTCAAATACTTACTTTTGACATTTGTGTGTGTGTGTGTTCCTTCCTCCCATGCTCCTGCTCTCATCATCTATTGCTTTCCTTCTCCATTTGAATCTTTTTCTGAGGTCTCAGACCTGCCAAGGACCACACAAGTACTTTAACTCCCTTCCCAAACTGCCTATTCCATGCTGCCCCAATTCACCCCACTCTACCTCTGCCATAGAGTCAAGTACTACCAACGTGTGAGGCGATCCTAAGGTTTTATTGATTTCCACATTCATTCCTAATTTGTAAATCACAGATTTTCCTGGGTGAGGCTTCTAAGCAGTCTGATCATTTTGCTCTTTTAGGAGCTCTGTTTTAGGAGCACAGGGTGAGAGATGGAGGGGCCCTGACAGAGATTTCAGCAACCACCTTTTAAAACAAAGGAAGCAGAAACACACACATACACAACTCTCTATTTCTCCCACTTTTCTTACAACTTACATAAAGTCCTTGTCCAAGAAAATAATCGGGCCCTTACAAGAAGTCATTTCAAACCTTCTATGGGTGTTTGTGTAGCAAGGTGAACAGCCATTAAGAGGTACACGGCTGGCAAAGTTTTATTCCTCACTCTGGCAGATCCAGCATATAGTGGGAGGGGTTTGAATGAATGAAATTTAATGTGACTTTATTTGGGAATGGAAAAATACCAGTGTGGTGGGGAAATGTTGAACTTTGAAAACTGTAGGTAGATTGGGAAAATATTTCTCTTCTACTTTGAGTGTTAGATGAGTGCTTCAGAAGCTAAGCATTTCTAAACACTACCTAAGGGATATTGGGTATACCTATAGAATAATAATTTTAGAAAGTGTTTTTACAAATGATTCAAGAAAGTATTTAAAATTAATGAGTTTAGTGGAGAATGAATACATGTATATGTATAGTTGAGTCCTTTCTTTGTTCACCTGAATCTATCAAAACACTGTTAATTGTCTATGCCCCAGTACAAAATAAAACATTTAAAAAAAGAAATAAAATAACAATATTTTAGATATAAAATCTGAATAGTATATCAAAAATAATGAAAATAAAACAATGTAATTTTAAAAATCCTTAAATTTTATTTCATGTTGATGTGAAATAATTATTTAACAACTAAAATACATTGAGAAAATACTGTATGCCAGACTACCAGACCACCAGGGCTCCCCTGGCAGCTCAGTCACTAAAGAATCTGCCTGCAGTGAGAGAGACACAGACACAGTTTTGATTCCTTGGTTGTGAAGATCCCCTGAAGAAGGGAATGGCAACTCACTCCTGTATTCTTGTCTGGAGAAGTCCATGGGCAGAGGAGCCTGAAGGGCTACAGTCCATGGAGGTTACAGAGAGTTGTATCCAACTGAGTGACTAACATACATATGGATGTGAAATATTTATTTAACAACTAAAATACATTGAGAACATACTATATGCCAGCCTCAGTTTTAAGCACTGGAGATATAGTTATGAAGAAAGTAGTTTCTACTTTACAATGCTTGGTGGAGAATTTCTCAAGAGACAAAGTTAGGAGTGTAAGAGAAGGAGTGCTCTAAAGTGATCTGAGTCGGTTGGTCATGTATAATATTTAGGTCATTCTTAGTTGGTAAATGTTACCACTGAAGATGTCTAAAATTTTAAAGGAAGAGTTGTATCTTCACAACCTAACAACAACAATTTACCTGGTTATCATGAACAAAGTATGTAAACAGTACCAGGGTGCACCTCAAAAATGATAGAATGATTTCAGTTTGTTTCCAAGGCAAGCCATTCAACATCACAGTAATCCAAGTCTATCCCCCTTCCACTGACTCCAAAGAAGCTGAAGCTGATAAGCTCTATGAAAACCTAGAAAACCTCCTAGAAGTAACACCGAAAATTTTTTTTCCTACTCATTATTGCAGATTGGAATGCAAAAGTAGGAAGTAAAGATATACCTGAAGAAACAGGAAAATTTGGCCTTGGAGAACAAAATTAAGCAAGGCAAAGGCTAACTGAATTCTTCCAAGAGAATGCACTAGTCACAGCAAATATCTTTTTTCAACAACACAAGAGACTGCTTTACACATGGACATCATCAGATGGTCAATAGCAAAGTCAAAGTGATTACATTCTTTGTAGCTGAAGATGGAGAAACTAGAACAAATAATTTCACAATTGGTATGGAAATACAAAAAACCTCGAATAGCCAAAGCAATCTTGAGAAAGAAGAATGAAAAACAGATCAACGGAACAAAATAGAAAGCCCAGAGATAAATCCATGCACCTATGAACACCTTATCTTTGACAAAGGAGGCAAGAATACACAATGGATTAAAGACAATCTCTTTAACAAGTGGTGCTGGGAAAACTGGTCAACCACTTGTAAAAGAATGACACTAGAACACTTTCTAACTAAGACCAGAAACTATAAAACTCCTAGAGGAGAACATAGGAAAANAAGACAGTATGGTACTGGCACAAAGACAGAAATATAGATCAATGGAACAAAATAGAAAGCCCAGAGATAAATCCATGCACCTATGAACACCTTATCTTTGACAAAGGAGGCAAGAATACACAATGGATTAAAGACAATCTCTTTAACAAGTGGTGCTGGGAAAACTGGTCAACCACTTGTAAAAGAATGACACTAGAACACTTTCTAACTAAGACCAGAAACTATAAAACTCCTAGAGGAGAACATAGGAAAAACACTCTCCGACATACATCACAGCAGGATCCTCTATGACCCACTTCCCAGAATATTGGAAATAAAAGCAAAAATAAACAAATAGGACTTAATTAAACTTAAAAGCTTCTGCACAACAAAGGAAGCTATAAGCAAGGTGAAAAGACAGCCTTCAGAATGGGAGAAAACAATAGCGAATGAAGCAACTGACAAAGAATTAATCTCAAAAATATACAAGCAACTCCTGCAGCTCAATTCTAGAAAAATAAATGACCCAATTAAAAAATGGGCCAAAGAACTAAACAGACATTTCTCTAAAGAAGACATAAAGATAGCTAACAAACACTGAAAAGATGCTCAACATCACTCATTATCAGAGAAATGCAAATCAAAACCACAATGAGGTACCATTTCATGCCAGTCAGAATGGCTGCGACCCAAAGGCTACAAGCAATAGATGCTGGAGAGGGTGTGGAGAATAGAGAACCCTCTTACACTGTTGGTGGGAATGCAAACTAGTACAGCCATTATGGAGAACCGTGTGGAGATTCCTTAAAAAGCTGGAAATAGAACTGCCATATGACCCAGCAATCCCACTACTGGGCATACACACCGAGGAAACCAGAATTGAAAGAGACACATGTACCCTAATGATTATCGAAGCACTGTTTATAATAGCTAGGGCATGGAAGCAACCTAGATGTCCATCAGCAGATAAATGGATAAGAAAGCTTAAAAAAATTCATTTGAATCAATTTTAATGAGGTGGATGAAACTGGAACCTACTATACAGAGTGAAGTAAGCCAGAAAGAAAAACACCAATACAGTATACTAACGCATATATATGGAATTTAGAAAGATGGTAATGATAACCCTGTATGTGAGACAGCAAAAGAGACACAGATGTATAGAACATGGGAGAGGGAAAGGGTGGGATGATTTGGGATCATGGCATTGAAACATGCATAATATCATATATGAAATGAATCACCAGTCCAGGTTCGATGCATGATACTGGATGCTTGGGGCTGGTGCACTGGGACGACCCAGAGGGATGGTACAGGGAGGGAGGAGGGAGGGGGTTTCAGGATGGGGAACACGTGTATACCTGTGGCAGATTCATGTTGATGTATGATAAAACTAATACAATATTGTAAAGTAATTAACTTCCAATGAAAATAAATAAATTTATATTAAAAAAGAAGCTGTATACAGTCAGCAGAAAGAAGACCTGAGGCTGACTGTGACATAGAGCATTAGCTTCTCACAGCAAGATTCAGACTGTAAAGAAAACCAAGAAAAACACTAGGTCAGCCAGGTATGACTTAAATCAAATCCCATATGAATTCACAGTAGAGGTAACAAATAGATTCAAGGGACTAGATCTAATTAACAGTGTGCCTGAAGAACTATGGATAGAAGTCTGTAATATTATTCAGGAAGTGGCAAACAAAACTACCCCAAAGGAAAAAAAAAAAGAGGCAAGAAGGCAAACTGGTTACCTAAGGAGGCTTTACATATAGTGAAAGAGTGAAGAGAAGTGAAAAGCAAGGGAGAGAGGCAAAGGTCCATCCAGTTAAACACAGCATTCCAGAGAACAGCTAGGAGACACAAGAAGGTCTACTTCAATGAACAGAAGAAAACAAACAAACAAAAAATATTAAGATCTCTTCAGGAAGATTGGAAACATCGAGGGATCATTCCACCCGAAGAAGGCATAGGAAGAAGGCACAGGAAGAAGGCATAGCAAAGGATAAAAGTGGTAGAAATCTAGTAGATGGTGAAGAGATTATGAAGAGATGGAAGGAATACATGGAAGAACTGTATAAAAAAGATCTTAATAAACTGGATTATGAGGATGATGATGTGGTTAGTTACCCAGAGTCAGACATTCTGGAGTGCAAAGTCAAGTTGGCCTTAAGAATCACTGCCGTTAATAAAACTAGTGTATGCAATAAATTCCAGGAGAATAGTTCAAATCCCTAAAGGATGATGCCATCAAGGTTTTGCACTCATTATGTTAGCAAATCCGGAAGACCCAACAGTGGCCACAGGACTGAAAAAGGAAAATCCTAATCCCAATTCCCAGGAAGAGTAGTACCAAAGAATGTGCTAGCCCTTGAACAGTTATACTCATCTCCCATGCTAGTAAGGTTATGTTTAAAATTTTGCATGCTAGGCTTCAGCATTATCCAAACCAGGAACTTCCAGATGTCCAAGATGGGTCTAGAAAAGGAAAAGGAACTAAAGATAAAATTGCAAACATTTGCTGGATTAATAGAGAAAGCAAGGGAATTTCAGAAAAATACCTATCTCTATTTTATCGACTACACTAAAGCCTTTGAGTCTGGATCATGACAAACTGTGAAAAGCGCTTAGAGAGATGGGAATACCAGACCATCTTACCTGTCTCCTGAGAAACCTGTATTCAGGTCAAGAAGAAAGAGTTAGGACCCTGTATGGAACAATTGATTGGTTCAAGATCAAGAAAGGAGTATGATATGGCTGTCTGCTGCCACCCTGTTTGTTTAACCTATGTGCTGAGCACATCATGAGAAATACCGGGCTGGATGAGTTATAAGCTGGAATCAAGATAGGTGGGAGAAACATCAACAACCTCAGATATGTGGATGATACCACTCTAATGGCAGAAAGTGAAGAGGAACTAAAGAGCCTCTTGATGAGGGCAAATGAGGAGAGAGAAAGAACAAACTTAAGACTAAATATTAAAAAAAGCTAAGATCAAGATATCCAGACCCATTACCGCATGGCAAATAGAAGGGAAAAAAGTGGAAATAGTGACCGATTTCCTCTTCTTGGGCTCCAAAATCACTGTGGACAGTGGCTGCAGCCATGAAATCGGAAGACAATTGCTTCTTAGCAAGAAAGTGATGACAAACCTAGACAAATCTAGTGTGTTGAAAAGTGGAGACATTACTCTGCCAACTAAGGTCCATAAGGCTATGGTCTTCCCAGTGGTTATGAACAGCTGTGAGAGCTGGACTATAAAGAAGGCAGGACACCAAAGAACTGATGCCTTCAAACTGTGGTGCTGGAAAAGACTCCTGAAAGTCTTTTGGATAGCAAGGAGATCAAACTAGTCAATCTTAAGGGAGATTAACCCTGAATATTCACTGGAAGGGCTGATGCTGAAGCTCCAGTATTTTGGTCACCTGATATGAACAGATAACTAATTAGAAATGTCTCTGATACTGGGAAAAATTGAGGGCAGAAGTAGAAGAGGGTGTCAGAGGATGAGATGGCTGGATGGCATCACTGATGCCATGAACATGAACTTGGGGAAACTCTAGGAGATGGGAAGCAATAGGGAGGGCTGGCATGCTGCAATCCATGGGGTCACAAAGAGCTGGAAATGAGTGGGTAACTGAACAACAACAACAGCAAAAGTCTAAAGTTGTGAAGGAAGAGTTGTATNAAAAGCAAGGGAGAGAGGCAAAGGTCCATCCAGTTAAACACAGCATTCCAGAGAACAGCTAGGAGACACAAGAAGGTCTACTTCAATGAACAGAAGAAAACAAACAAACAAAAAATATTAAGATCTCTTCAGGAAGATTGGAAACATCGAGGGATCATTCCACCCGAAGAAGGCATAGGAAGAAGGCACAGGAAGAAGGCATAGCAAAGGATAAAAGTGGTAGAAATCTAGTAGATGGTGAAGAGATTATGAAGAGATGGAAGGAATACATGGAAGAACTGTATAAAAAAGATCTTAATAAACTGGATTATGAGGATGATGATGTGGTTAGTTACCCAGAGTCAGACATTCTGGAGTGCAAAGTCAAGTTGGCCTTAAGAATCACTGCCGTTAATAAAACTAGTGTATGCAATAAATTCCAGGAGAATAGTTCAAATACCTAAAGGATGATGCCATCAAGGTTTTGCACTCATTATGTTAGCAAATCCGGAAGACCCAACAGTGGCCACAGGACTGAAAAAGGAAAATCCTAATCCCAATTCCCAGGAAGAGTAGTACCAAAGAATGTGCTAGCCCTTGAACAGTTATACTCATCTCCCATGCTAGTAAGGTTATGTTTAAAATTTTGCATACTAGGCTTCAGCATTATCCAAACCAGGAACTTCCAGATGTCCAAGATGGGTCTAGAAAAGGAAAAGGAACTAAAGATAAAATTGCAAACATTTGCTGGATTAATAGAGAAAGCAAGGGAATTTCAGAAAAATACCTATCTCTATTTTATCGACTACACTAAAGCCTTTGAGTCTGGATCATGACAAACTGTGAAAAGCGCTTAGAGAGATGGGAATACCAGACCATCTTACCTGTCTCCTGAGAAACCTGTATTCAGGTCAAGAAGAAAGAGTTAGGACCCTGTATGGAACAATTGATTGGTTCAAGATCAAGAAAGGAGTATGATATGGCTGTCTGCTGCCACCCTGTTTGTTTAACCTATGTGCTGAGCACATCATGAGAAATACCGGGCTGGATGAGTTATAAGCTGGAATCAAGATAGGTGGGAGAAACATCAACAACCTCAGATATGTGGATGATACCACTCTAATGGCAGAAAGTGAAGAGGAACTAAAGAGCCTCTTGATGAGGGCAAATGAGGAGAGAGAAAGAACAAACTTAAAACTAAATATTAAAAAAAGCTAAGATCAAGATATCCAGACCCATTACTGCATGGCAAATAGAAGGGAAAAAAGTGGAAATAGTGACCGATTTCCTCTTCTTGGGCTCCAAAATCACTGTGGACAGTGGCTGCAGCCATGAAATCGGAAGACAATTGCTTCTTAGCAAGAAAGTGATGACAAACCTAGACAAATCTAGTGTGTTGAAAAGTGGAGACATTACTCTGCCAACTAAGGTCCATAAGGCTATGGTCTTCCCAGTGGTTATGAACAGCTGTGAGAGCTGGACTATAAAGAAGGCAGGACACCAAAGAACTGATGCCTTCAAACTGTGGTGCTGGAAAAGACTCCTGAAAGTCTTTTGGATAGCAAGGAGATCAAACTAGTCAATCTTAAGGGAGATTAACCCTGAATATTCACTGGAAGGGCTGATGCTGAAGCTCCAGTATTTTGGTCACCTGATATGAACATATAACTAATTAGAAATGTCTCTGATACTGGGAAAAATTGAGGGCAGAAGTAGAAGAGGGTGTCAGAGGATGAGATGGCTGGATGGCATCACTGATGCCATGAATATGAACTTGGGGAAACTCTAGGAGATGGGAAGCAATAGGGAGGGCTGGCATGCTGCAATCCATGGGGTCACAAAGAGCTGGAAATGAGTGGGTAACTGAACAACAACAACAGCAAAAGTCTAAAGTTGTGAAGGAAGAGTTGTATTTTCACAACCTCATAACATGATATAGGCTTATCATGAACAAGTCTCAGACCAAATTCTGTAGTGTACCCATTTCATTGGCCAAACACTCTTGACCTGAGGCACAAAATGTTTCCTAGACCTACCCAAAGAGATTCAATAAACTACAATTCTCGTATGCTAAGAAAAATTAACTCTAGGTAGAAGGGCATTTTTTCCAAGGCAGAAGGCAGAGTTCTGTGCACTGTAGTAGAATCTTGCAATCAAAAATACTAAATAACTGTAGAGCAAAGTGAATCAGCTATACAGATACATATACAACTACTCTTCTGGATTTTCTTCCCATTTGCGTCACCACAGAATGGAGTTCCCTGAGCTATACAGTAAATTCTCATTAGTTACCATATGTATCATTTTATAGATAGTGTGTATATGTAAATCCTAATTTCCTAATTCATCCCACTCCTCCCACTTTGGTATCCATAGATTTGTTATTTGCATCTGTGTCTCTATTTCTGATTAACAAATGAGTTTATGAACATTGTAAAGCATCTATCAGTTTAGTTCAGTCGCTCAGTCATGTCTAACTCTTTGTGACCCCATGGACTGCAACATATCAGGCTTCCCTGTCCATCACCAACTCCCCAGGCTTGCTCAAACTTATCCATCGAGCTTGTGATGCCATCCAATCATCTCATCCTCTGTTGTCCTCTTCTCCTCTTGCCTTCAATCTTTCCCAGCAGCAGGTTCTTTTCCAATGAGTCAGCTCTTTGCATCACGGGAGCAAAGNGATGCCATCCAATCATCTCATCCTCTGTTGTCCTCTTCTCCTCTTGCCTTCAATCTTTCCCAGCAGCAGGTTCTTTTCCAATGAGTCAGCTCTTTGCATCACGGAAGCAAAGTATTGGAGTTTCAGCTTTTAGCATCAGTCCTTCCAATGAATATTCAGGAATGATTTCTTTTAAGGTAGACTGGTTTGATACCCTTGCAGTCCAAGGGACTGTCAAGAGTCTTCCCCAACAACACAGGTCAAAAGCATCAATTCTTTGGTGCTCAGCTTTCTTTATAGTCCAACTATCACATTCATACATGACTATTGGAAAAACCTTAACTTTGACTAGATGGACCTTTGTTGGCAAAGTAATGTCTCTGCTTTTTGCTGTCTAGGTTTGTCATAGTTTTTATTCCAAGGATCAAGGGTCTTTTAATTTCATGGTTGCAGTCACCATCCACAGTGATTTTGGAGCACCCCAAAATAAAGTCTGTCACTGTTTCCATTGTTTCCTATCTATTTGCCATGAAGTGATGGGCCTGGATGTCATACTCCAGTTTTTTAAAAAAAAAAGAAGAAGAAGAAGAAAGAAAAATAAATCCTAAATTATTGGCAGGATTGGGCCTTCGTGGAGATTCAACCTCAGCAGACCCATTCCTAGGTGCTGCAGAACATCAGTCTTCAAGGGTAAAGAGAACCTCTAAGCTGTTAAACGATGTTTATATGTTAAATGCTTTAATTTCACAAAGGATAGCCAGTTTCTAACATCATGATGCAAAAAAAAAAAAANTTCTAGGTATGGAGTGAACCAGGGGGTGAGGAGAGAAAGGCTACCTTAAGGGGAGTTCTGCCCCAATTACAAAAGCTGCAGCCAAAAGTCCCATCCAGAAAGCAGTCTTCATAAAACAGACCCAAGAGACAGTCCTCCGTCTATCCTCTTTCCATGAAGAGCCCCGAGACTGGAAGACAGCTGCGCTACCCAAGTTGAACTGGGGCTTTTCCTTTAGTTTTCTTTCCCTCAGGGATAGTTGAAACAAATATTAGGTAGAAGCAGGAGAGGCAATGTTAGCCAAGGAAAGAGACGAGAAGGACTAGCTAACTTCTCTAGCTCTGTAAGCCGACTGAACAGGAAGGCCATTGGTGGAGAGATTTGTCACGAAAAAAGTTTTAGACTTTAGTGACTTATTTGTGAACTGAGACAGTGTTTNCTGTTTTTGGTGGGACACATGTGATCTGAAGTAGGAAAAAAAGCACCAACTTGGAGAAATTTTACATCCTGCTCCTCAGGATCACCTGGAAATGGCAGTGAAGTGTCAATAGACAGATTCTAGGTATGGAGTGAACCAGGGGGTGAGGAGAGAAAGGCTACCTTAAGGGGAGTTCTGCCCCAATTACAAAAGCTGCAGCCAAAAGTCCCATCCAGAAAGCAGTCTTCATAAAACAGACCCAAGAGACAGTCCTCCGTCTATCCTCTTTCCATGAAGAGCCCCGAGACTGGAAGACAGCTGCGCTACCCAAGTTGAACTGGGGCTTTTCCTTTAGTTTTCTTTCCCTCAGGGATAGTTGAAACAAATATTAGGTAGAAGCAGGAGAGGCAATGTTAGCCAAGGAAAGAGACGAGAAGGACTAGCTAACTTCTCTAGCTCTGTAAGCCGACTGAACAGGAAGGCCATTGGTGGAGAGATTTGTCACGAAAAAAGTTTTAGACTTTAGTGACTTATTTGTGAACTGAGACAGTGTTTATAAGCTACAGTAACCAAGGGTTCTCTGCTAGTAAACAGAAAACATAAGCATCATGGAACTAAACCCTTCTACCCCACGTCCATCACACACTTTTTTTTTTAACCCAAGTTCATGGAGGAAATATTTTCTCTATACAATAAATATTAAAGTCATAGTGAAAAGTCAAAACAAGTCTATGCCTATTCAATATGTTAGTTGTCCAAATTTTCACATCTTATTTATTTTCTTACTCTTCTATTAATGTAAAAAATGCTAATTTACATATATAAGGTTACTGTGAAGAGTGAACACAATTTGATGATTCTGCCAGTGAGTTCTGGAGGTTCAAATCAAACAAAGACACAGAAATTAATACTTTCTAAAAAATAATACTTGAAAGATACTATAGTGAAGGTGAAGGACCCATAGCATGAAAGGTGTGCTAAAGTGAAGAACCCACCACACTAAAATGCAGGGAGGTTTAATGTTGCAGTCATCAGTTTTTTTTGAACTCTGGAAATTATGCCTTCCCATAATTACTGTAGTATTCTGAGGTTTCAAAATATTATATATGATGGTAAATTGATCTGGACTTTAAGTGATAAAAATCAAGCAGTGACAAAAGGAAAAATCTGGTGGTTGAAATGTTTGCATCATAGTTTGGATGTCTTTTAAAAAAATTGTTAATATCTTCAACTCACCGTTTAAACAATTTAAATATTTTCACCCAAAGTGATAGTCACACACTTTATCACTAAGTTAGACCACTAGAACAAGGCACATGCAATCTTAGATATAGTCTATACTGACATGCTGGGGGCAAAAAAGGAAGTTCATGTCATTTGACAATAGTTACAATTCCCTATTTCCTTCAAAAGCACATGAAGATAATGAGTTGTAGATTGGCCAGCAAGTAATTCTGGAAATAAAATTGTGTGGATTGGCCTTGAGATATATCTATTTCATCTGCATACCTGTTTTTCTGCTATTATTGATCACAATGCATTATTTTCAGTTTACATTCTATGTCACAAAATAATCAAAACCATTATATTTGCTGTCTCATGGATCCTCTTTGGCTTACAAAAAATTGTTTCCTAATCCTTCTCCTTTACCAGGTATGTGTCAGGAGCTGTTTCAGACTCTGCACAACTGTCATTTCACCCACATATAAACCAAATACCTGCCCCAGACATAAATGATAGCATTTGCTCCTTCACTTTGTGTCACTGATATTTCATAATGTCCAGATGGTGTCTTTTGATTTCACAATTGCTAGTGCTTTATTCTGAGTTATCTCTAAGGAATCGCTTTGTCATTAACATTTCACAAGTTTCACAGTAAGAACATGACCTGAACCCACACAGGGAGTGCACTGATCCAAGAGGTGTCACTTTGAATCATACCTCTGGCATTTTCTTCTTTTCCATATAAGCAAAGATTTTCTTCTTCTTTTTTTTACTGAAAAATATTATTTAATTTTTTTCAGGGGGAAAATAATCAATGACTTTCCTAGAAAAATTGCTATGCTTCCTTCTGTAGTCATGCAAAAACATCAGTGCCTTCATACTGCTGTTTGAGAATAACATCTGCAGTCCTATAAGATCCATTTTCCAGAAATTCATCATCATACTTGGTGTTTGCTTTTCTATGCTGAAACCCCTTCAAAATAATATCACTGCACTCACAGATATACTTGTAGCAGCCTTTACTGAAATCCTGTTCAAGTTTGTCTAATTATGTGTTCTATTCTTCAGTATTTCCAGTTTTATTAATCTTTCCTGTTTCCAAAAGACATACCTGAGGCTTTTGTCCCTATTTTTGAGAATTCTGGGCACACTGTACCACAAAAGAACTGCAAATATAACAAAAGTAAGCATTAACATGGAAATACAAAGACGCTGTATTGCCTGAAATGAACTATACCTTAACTGAATTTCAATGGGGTTGAACTTCCCAAAGCAGATCCTAATTGTATGTTCAGACTCTTAAAAAAATAAATGTGTCGGTTTTAAGTATCTATCAAATTCTTTGAAAATATCACAAGTTTACATTTCAAATTTGTGAAATGCAAGTGAAGAGAATTGTCTCATTCCTTTTTTCCTGCATCTTTCCATCTTTAGGTCACATTGTGAAGACGATCAATCATCAGTAGACACACTCTGTGATGCACTAGTTTATAGTAAACACATATCTCTGTCCTTGTGAGGCTGTGTACATGTGTTTGTGTGCATATGCATTTGAGATATATACATAGAGGTGGATGGGTTAGAAAAAGAAACCTAATAAATTTAGAATAAAGAAATATGTTTTAAATTTTAAAAATAAATATATAAGTAAATTTTATATTTTATTTTCTCATTAGTGAGAAAACTTCAAAGGTGACTAGATATGAAGTGCTATCTCCCACTCTGGAACAGTTATGGAACTTAATGCAAGCAGGTAAAACTGGGCCATCATGCCTGAACCATTAAGACATTATTTTAGGTACTATAACTCAGGCTTAGAAAGCCATCAAGAAATGCCATAGTCTGTGCTTTACATGTATAGGTGTACACTAGCATATTTATAGAAGAAAATTATTCCTCCTTTCTTCCACTTTCATGTTTGTCCAGCCACTGCTGTCTCTCAGATTATTGTAAGAGCCTGCAAATTAGACTCTGCCTTTCTACAGTATGTTCTCCAAACAAAAGTCAGAGTTGCCCCATGAGAAAATAAATCAGATCATATTGCTTCTGCTTTTAAAACCTAAGCACATATAGGGTTTATATATACATACATATTTTTTTATATATGACTATTTATTGTTAATATGTATCATATATGTGCATAGGAATATGCTTATCATATGCAATGATATATATAAACACATAATATATGTAAACATGCAGAAGCTGCTCATCTACTTCATCTCATGACATGAACAGTCTTTGTTTACTCACTGTGTTCTAGCCACATGAGCCTCCTAGAACATCCTGAGACTTCTATCTCAACACCCTTGCAATTTCATTCATTTACTCTAGAATAGTCACCTGTCTATTTATGTGCTTTGCTTCCTCATTTCCTTCAGGTATTAACTGAAAAGTCACCCTCTCTGTATAATCCTTCTTAAGTACCCTGTTAAAATTTTTATCTTCCCCTCTACCTCTGTATTCAAGAGCTTTCTTGCTTCCTTTGTTTTACCCCAAACAATTTACTTTCACCAATTGCTACACATTTGATTTATTTCTTTTTTGCCCATCTACCTTATTGCAAGCTTTATGAGGCTTGGATTTTTACCTGTCTTTTTTCACTGATGTATCACCAAGATATGGATTTTTATTTGGCAAATAAGTAAACACTTAATATTTTTTGAATGAATAATGATGGAGGCAGGAGGAAGGATCTTAGAATGAGCCAGCTTAAATGAGTAGAAAGCAGACCTCTCAAAAAGGCTGGAGATGCATAGTGAAAATTAGAAAACAAAAAGAAGGTGCTTTTTTTTTTTTCAAAGAAAATTCCAAACCAGATGGCAAGTTTCATAACTGAACTGTACACATGAAGCATTTAACCTTGGGTACTTTCTCTTTGAACTATAAATAAATGACTTGCTAGTTTTACTGTCTTGTTTCACATGATGTAATTCCCTTTAGTTTTATGCAAATAGTAAAATCAATAAACCCAAACTCTTAACTGGTAGTCATCTGAAAGAAAATTTTCCCTGCCCACCTCCACGAAGTTCCACACAGAAGGGGCAGAACTGTGACAGGGGAGAGTGTGTNAAAAAAATTGTTAATATCTTCAACTCACCGTTTAAACAATTTAAATATTTTCACCCAAAGTGATAGTCACACACTTTATCACTAAGTTAGACCACTAGAACAAGGCACATGCAATCTTAGATATAGTCTATACTGACATGCTGGGGGCAAAAAAGGAAGTTCATGTCATTTGACAATAGTTACAATTCCCTATTTCCTTCAAAAGCACATGAAGATAATGAGTTGTAGATTGGCCAGCAAGTAATTCTGGAAATAAAATTGTGTGGATTGGCCTTGAGATATATCTATTTCATCTGCATACCTGTTTTTCTGCTATTATTGATCACAATGCATTATTTTCAGTTTACATTCTATGTCACAAAATAATCAAAACCATTATATTTGCTGTCTCATGGATCCTCTTTGGCTTACAAAAAATTGTTTCCTAATCCTTCTCCTTTACCAGGTATGTGTCAGGAGCTGTTTCAGACTCTGCACAACTGTCATTTCACCCACATATAAACCAAATACCTGCCCCAGACATAAATGATAGCATTTGCTCCTTCACTTTGTGTCACTGATATTTCATAATGTCCAGATGGTGTCTTTTGATTTCACAATTGCTAGTGCTTTATTCTGAGTTATCTCTAAGGAATCGCTTTGTCATTAACATTTCACAAGTTTCACAGTAAGAACATGACCTGAACCCACACAGGGAGTGCACTGATCCAAGAGGTGTCACTTTGAATCATACCTCTGGCATTTTCTTCTTTTCCATATAAGCAAAGATTTTCTTCTTCTTCTTTTTTTTACTGAAAAATATTATTTAATTTTTTTCAGGGGGAAAATAATCAATGACTTTCCTAGAAAAATTGCTATGCTTCCTTCTGTAGTCATGCAAAAACATCAGTGCCTTCAGACTGCTGTTTGAGAATAACATCTGCAGTCCTATAAGATCCATTTTCCAGAAATTCATCATCATACTTGGTGTTTGCTTTTCTATGCTGAAACCCCTTCAAAATAATATCACTGCACTCACAGATATACTTGTAGCAGCCTTTACTGAAATCCTGTTCAAGTTTGTCTAATTATGTGTTCTATTCTTCAGTATTTCCAGTTTTATTAATCTTTCCTGTTTCCAAAAGACATACCTGAGGCTTTTGTCCCTTTTTTTGAGAATTCTGGGCACACTGTACCACAAAAGAACTGCAAATATAACAAAAGTAAGCATTAACATGGAAATACAAAGACGCTGTATTGCCTGAAATGAACTATACCTTAACTGAATTTCAATGGGGTTGAACTTCCCAAAGCAGATCCTAATTGTATGTTCAGACTCTTAAAAAAATAAATGTGTCGGTTTTAAGTATCTATCAAATTCTTTGAAAATATCACAAGTTTACATTTCAAATTTGTGAAATGCAAGTGAAGAGAATTGTCTCATTCCTTTTTTCCTGCATCTTTCCATCTTTAGGTCACATTGTGAAGACGATCAATCATCAGTAGACACACTCTGTGATGCACTAGTTTATAGTAAACACATATCTCTGTCCTTGTGAGGCTGTGTACATGTGTTTGTGTGCATATGCATTTGAGATATATACATAGAGGTGGATGGGTTAGAAAAAGAAACCTAATAAATTTAGAATAAAGAAATATGTTTTAAATTTTAAAAATAAATATATAAGTAAATTTTATATTTTATTTTCTCATTAGTGAGAAAACTTCAAAGGTGACTAGATATGAAGTGCTATCTCCCACTCTGGAACAGTTATGGAACTTAATGCAAGCAGGTAAAACTGGGCCATCATGCCTGAACCATTAAGACATTATTTTAGGTACTATAACTCAGGCTTAGAAAGCCATCAAGAAATGCCATAGTCTGTGCTTTACATGTATAGGTGTACACTAGCATATTTATAGAAGAAAATTATTCCTCCTTTCTTCCACTTTCATGTTTGTCCAGCCACTGCTGTCTCTCAGATTATTGTAAGAGCCTGCAAATTAGACTCTGCCTTTCTACAGTATGTTCTCCAAACAAAAGTCAGAGTTGCCCCATGAGAAAATAAATCAGATCATATTGCTTCTGCTTTTAAAACCTAAGCACATATAGGGTTTATATATACATACATATTTTTTTATATATGACTATTTATTGTTAATATGTATCATATATGTGCATAGGAATATGCTTATCATATGCAATGATATATATAAACACATAATATATGTAAACATGCAGAAGCTGCTCATCTACTTCATCTCATGACATGAACAGTCTTTGTTTACTCACTGTGTTCTAGCCACATGAGCCTCCTAGAACATCCTGAGACTTCTATCTCAACACCCTTGCAATTTCATTCATTTACTCTAGAATAGTCACCTGTCTATTTATGTGCTTTGCTTCCTCATTTCCTTCAGGTATTAACTGAAAAGTCACCCTCTCTGTATAATCCTTCTTAAGTACCCTGTTAAAATTTTTATCTTCCCCTCTACCTCTGTATTCAAGAGCTTTCTTGCTTCCTTTGTTTTACCCCAAACAATTTACTTTCACCAATTGCTACACATTTGATTTATTTCTTTTTTGCCCATCTACCTTATTGCAAGCTTTATGAGGCTTGGATTTTTACCTGTCTTTTTTCACTGATGTATCACCAAGATATGGATTTTTATTTGGCAAATAAGTAAACACTTAATATTTTTTGAATGAATAATGATGGAGGCAGGAGGAAGGATCTTAGAATGAGCCAGCTTAAATGAGTAGAAAGCAGACCTCTCAAAAAGGCTGGAGATGCATAGTGAAAATTAGAAAACAAAAAGAAGGTGCTTTTTTTTTTTTCAAAGAAAATTCCAAACCAGATGGCAAGTTTCATAACTGAACTGTACACATGAAGCATTTAACCTTGGGTACTTTCTCTTTGAACTATAAATAAATGACTTGCTAGTTTTACTGTCTTGTTTCACATGATGTAATTCCCTTTAGTTTTACGCAAATAGTAAAATCAATAAACCCAAACTCTTAACTGGTAGTCATCTGAAGGAAAATTTTCCCTGCCCACCTCCACGAAGTTCCACACAGAAGGGGCAGACCTGTGACAGGGGAGAATGTGTGCTGGGATCTCCAGGCCATGAGTATTTAAGTGAATAGTGCTGATAGAAATGCTCTGGAACAGTGGTCAACATCGTAGACTGGTAGCAGACAAAAGACGTGTGTGCATATGTGTGTGTCTTTTAAATCACTTTAGTTCTGTCTGACTCTTTGCAACCATATGGACTGTACCCAGCCAGGCTCCATGGAATCCCAAGGATTCCATGCGATTCTTCAGGTAAGAATATTGGAGTGGTTTCCATGCTCTCCTCCAGAGAATCTTCCATACCCAGGGATCCCACCCGCATCTCTTGTCTCTTGTATTGGCAGATGGGTTCTTTAACTCTAGCGTCACCTGGGAAGCCCCAAGTGAAAGTGTTTGTCACTTGGTCCTGTCCAACTCTTGGTAACCGTTCCCTTCTCCAGGGGATCTTCCTGACCAAGGGATTGAGCCCGGGTCTCCTGCATTGCAGGTGGATTCTTTACAGTCTGAGCTGCCAGGGAAGCCTGAGACGAGACGATTCTCTCTCATTCCTAAATAGGCTTGTTGAAAGAGATCCATGTGGGAAAGAGGAAAACTGATCCTTGGGATACAAATATGTGCAGAAACAGATCTTCAAAAAATAAAATGACTTGTTTTCTTAGTCTTAATTCTTGATATTGCATTCTTTAATTCTTGATTCTTGGTGCTCGTTCTACAATTCCAGGCCAGTCTTTGTAATCAGCTCATATTTAACACAAACATTTATGGACCTCAACTCCCCAATCTACAATATAGGCACAAAAATTCAAAAATTCTTATGCTAATTTAACCTATCTCAATTTATATGTCTTCCGATACTCTTGACTCCCTGGATTTTACATGATTCTCAGAGCTTACTGAATCTAAATTTTAGTAATTGTTAACAGTGGCTTTTCTTTCATCTGCTTGAAATTTACTAGGAATTCTAGTAAAAGAGAATTAGGAAAGAAGAAGTTCTATAAAAGAACTGTTGTGATATCTGCAGACTATTCTTTTTATTCTCTATGCACAATTCTATAGCCAAGAAGAAAATATTTCCCCAAAGAAAGTCAGACTGATATGGGTATTTTTATCCTCCTCCCTAATGTCTGTATTTTCTAAGACTATTTCATGTTTTAAGAAATGAGAAAAGGAAAAAAAAAGTTTATGTTGGTTTGAAATAATGTGTGGGATTTTGTCATTTAGAAATGAAAACATCTTTAGTTATTTCAAGGACTCTTTGCCTAACCTTTGTTCAGTCCTAACTAGAAGAGCCCAAAGTCTGGACATTGCTATCTTTGGAAATATTGTCTTGCTAGGTGAAGTCACACAATATTACAAATGTTCCATCAGCGTGTTGTTTCTTTCCCCTACAATAATTGCCTTTCTTTTAGATTTCAGTGTTTCCCTTTTGTGTTTACGATAACAGAGGGATGCTTTATTGCATTTCACCAGGCCGGTTGCCATGGTGATCAGCAGTTGCTGTATGCTGTAAAAATAACCCTCCTTCCTTGATAGATTTCACTTGAGTGAAAATAACCCTTAAAAATAGGTTGAAATTTACATACTAACTCTTCCAGCAGGTTCAAGGGGGGAAAAAGAATGAATTACATTGTGATTTGACAAGCTATTAGGCTAGGGGCTACTGAATGAGGTTTGAACAGTGAAGTTTGCCTTAAACCAATGTGAAGCCCACCAAAATTCAGTATGGAATCATCAGATTTCATTGGGTCTTTCTTCATTAGTGTTGTATGGTGGCTAAAAAGGTATGGAAGAGAAAATTAAAATTTCTGTGAGCATTACAGATTGTAAGAGCTGGGGACTCAGGGATATTACAGGTTGGTCTAGACCAGAATATCAGTTCTCAAACTGTGCCCCAAAGGACACTGTTCCAGAAAATATAAATAATAGGGTAGCCCAGACTATATTAATAAAATGATCTGTGATCAAATATATTTGAGAAACATAAACCTATTTTACTTATGACATAGTATCATGTCAATATCTCTGAGATATTTTAATGCAAAATCCCAGTTATTTGTATTTAATAGACATTCCAACTTTATTTAAGCATGAATATTCTATTTATATCATTTATGAGAATTCTACTTTGGGAAACCTTTTAGATCCTTTAAATTCTTTTATTGTACAGTTCTAAATAATTTCATGAAGATATTTTAGCAAACTAGAGGACCTTCTACTAACTAATTTTGTCATGTTTTTCCCAAGAGAAAGAAAAATACAAAAACAAAAATCAGGGTAAGGAGTAATGGTAGAGTTGGTATAGATAAACTGGATAATGATATAGAGGGAAATATATAGATAATGGTGTAGTCTCATAGCAATGAACAGATAGTAGAGTCAAATGTGTTTCAGAACAAAATTAAAATTGATTTACACACCTACATTATTAGTCTGAAGTGAATTTGTTGCTGCTGTTCAGTCACTCAGTTGTCTCTTTGCAGCCCATGTCACTCCTTCAATTCAGTTCAGTCGCTCAGTCATGTCCAACTCTTTGCAGCCCCACAAACTGCAGCATGCAAGCTTCCCTGTTCTTCACCATCTCCCAGAGCTTGCTCAAACTCATGTCCATCAAGTTAGTATGCTATTGAACCATCTCATCTTTTGTCATCCCCTTCTCCTCCTGCATTCAATATTTCCCAGCAGCAGGGTTTTTTTTTTTAATGAGTTGACTCTTCTCATCAGGTGGCCAAAGTACTGGAACTTCACCTTAAGCATCTGCTTTTCCAATGATTATTCACGGTTGATTTCCTTTAGGATTGACTGGTTTGATCTCCTTACTGTGTAAGGGACTCTCAAGAGTCTTCTCACTCCTGCCAGAAGAGGACATAACCTAATGATTCTTATACCTCTAAAGTTTTATCAGCTATGATGGATTAAATGTTATCATTCTACATGTATCCAAAGATAAAATCATAACATTTTATATATTTATTTATGTATGTGAGTTCACATCTAACATATATTGAATTCAGTTCTCAGTGATCAGAAGAGATTTATTTCCCTTTAACTTTGACACCCTACCTCACACCATACAAAATAATTAATTTGAGATGGATCATATAAAACTATAAGAGGAAAACATAAGCGAATTCCTTTGCAATCTTAAATTAGGTAAATATTTCTTAGGATATAAAAAGCAATAGACCCACAACTTAAAAATACATAAATTGGAATTTGTCAAAATTTAAAAAAAAAAACTCTATCAGAGGACATAATTAAGAAAATGAAAATGCAAGCCTCAAATTGAGAAAACTATTTGCAATACATGTGTATGAAAATGGGCCCATATCTAGAATATATTTTTTAAACATACAAATCAACAATAAAATAAATAAGACAAACACCCTATTAAAAATTATCAAAAGGCTTGAACATATTTTTCATGAAAAGAAGTAGAGGTTTGGCCATGTGAAATGGCCAACATCATTATTAACCAAGATAATGCAAGTGAAAACCTTAGTGAAATACCATTCAGTACACATTAAAATGAATAAAATTTTTTTAAAAAAAGACCTACAACTGCAAGTGTTGGCAAGGATACAAGAAAATTGGACCTCTTATTTACTGTTGGTGGGAATTTTAAATCACTTCCCATTTGGAAAAATATTTAGCAGTTTTTTGTACAGTTGAACATATATTTAGCCTATAATCCAGCAACTCTACTGCCAAGTGAAATACAAATATATGTACACAAAAATACTTGAAAAGGTATTTTCATATGAGGTGTATTCTTTATAGTAAAAAGAACAGAAGTAACCAGTACATACATCAACTGCTGAAAGTTAAAGCATTGTGCTCTTTCTTCAACTGAGCATTTGATGTTGTTGTCACTCAGTTGTGTCTGACTCTTTGTGAGCCCAAGGATTGCAAGATGTCAGATTTCCTTGTCCTTCACTACCTTCCTGTTTTCTCAAACTCATGTTCTTTGAGTTGATGATGCCATCCAGCTAATTTATCCTCTATCGTTCCCTTCTCTTTCTGCCCTCAATCTTTCCCAGCATCAGGGTCTTTCCCAATGAGTCAGCTCCTTACATCAAGTGACCAAAGTATTGGAATTTCAACATCAGTTCTTCCAATGAATGTTCAGGGTTGATTTTCTTTGAATTGACTGGTTAGATCTCCTTGCTGTCAAAGGGATTCTCAACAGTCTTCTCGAGCACCACAATTCAAAAGCATCAGTTCTTTGTCATGCAGCCTTCTTTATGGTCCAACTCTTAAATCTGTACATAACTATTGGAAAAACCACAGCTTTGACTATATGGACCTTTATCAGTAAATTTATGTCTCTGCTTTTTAATATGTTGTTTAGATGTATTCCCTTCCAAGGAGCAACAAGCATCTTTCTTTTTAAATTTTATTTATTGTTTTAATACTTTATTCTATTTTACAGTACTGTATTGGTTTTTGCCATACATTGACATGAATCAGCCATAGGTGTACATGATCTCCCCATGCCGAAGCCCCCTCACACCTCCCTCCCCACCCCATCACCCCAGATCATCCTGTGCACCAGCCCCAAGCATCCTGTATCCTGTATTGAACATAGACTGGTGCTTCATTTCTTATATGGTAGTATACATGTTTCAGTGCCATTCTCCCAAATCACCCCGCCCTCTCCCTCTCCCTCAGAAGCCAAAAGTCCGTTCTATACCTCTGTGTCTCTTACATTGTCTCACTTTTAATTTCATGGCTGCAGTCACCATCCACAATGATTATGGAGCCCAAGAAAATAAAGTCCATCACTGTTTCCATTTCCTGTGCTCCCCATCTATTTGCGATGAAGTGATGGGTCTGGATGCCATGATCTTAGTTTTTTGTATCTTGAGTTTAAGCCAGCTTTTTCAGCCTCCTCTTTCACCTTCATCATGAGGCTATTTAGTTCCTCTTTGCTCTCTGCCATAAGGGTGGTGTCATCTGTATATTTGCAGCTATTGATATTTCTACTGGCAATCTGATTCCAGCTTGAGCTTCATTTAGACTTGCATTTCACATGATGTACTCTGCATATGTTAAATAAACAAGGAAAAAATATGTAGCCTTGACATACTCCTTTCACAGTTTTGAACCAGTCTGTTGTTCCATGTCCAGTTCTAACTGTTGCTTCTTGACATGCAATTGAGTATTACCCAGTAATAAAAAGAATTGGACTACTGATACATGCAATGGCACAAATGAATCAGAAACACATCAGGTTGAGTGAATGGAGCCAGGCATAAAAGAATACACACCACATAGTTTAATTTATATAAAGTTATAGAAGAGACAAAAGAAGCATATCACAAGAGAGATCAGAACAGTGCTTGTCTCTGAGAGATGAGGCATTGATAGGAAAAGAAAATTTCTGGAGGGATGAAAATGTTCTGTATTTTATCAGGGTGAATTATATGATTATATGAGCACATGCATTTATCCAAACTCATCAAACTGTAAGGACTTTCCTGTAGCTCAAATGGTAAAGAATCTGCCTGCAATGTAGGAGACCAGGGTTTGATCCCTGGGTTGGGGAAATCTTCTGGAAAAGGTAGTGGCAATCCACTCCAGTATTCTTGCCTGAAGAATTCCATCAACAGAGAAGCCTAAAAGACTACAGTCCATGGGGTTGCAAAGAGTTAGACATGACAGAGTGATTAACACACATTCATCAAAATGTACACTTAAAATTAGTTCTCTTTCCTCCACATAAATTGCATGCTTATTTTAAAATATTAAAGTAGAAATAAAGGAAAAATTACCTTGTTTTTTAAATTTTGTTTCATTCAATGATTTGAATTTCTTTCTCAGTGCTGCTCCTTCCGTTTCATGAACTACAGAGAGTGGAATAAATGAGTTCACACAGGTGGTGTCTCCTTTGACCAATCAATAGAAGGAGAAAATCAATAGTTTGAATTTTACAGGTGGCCATCATTTCCAGTGCTTAAGTGCTCCAGGTCACAGCTGCCCACGCTTAAGTGCAGTTAGGGGTAGCGGCCCAGAGTGCCAGGCTGCAACTGCGTAGGAACAGCTGAGAGGAGCTACCCAAGTCCGAGGTCAGGGGCAGTGGCTGGGAGTAGCTACCACACGTCCAAGGTCAGTGATGGCCAGGAGGAGACACCCCACATCCGAGGTCAGGGGTGGAAGCCAAGAGGAGCTACCCAGCATCCAAGGACAGTGGCGGCTGGGAAAGAGACACCCTGTGTTTGAGGTCAGGAGTGGCAGCCAAGAGAAGCTACCCTGCGCCCGAGGACAGTGGCAGCAGGGGGGAGACACCCTGCATCCCAATTCAGGGGTGGAGGCCAAGATGAGCTACCCCACCTCCAAGGTCAGAGGTCACTGGGAGAAGCCACCTTGCACCCGAGGCCAGGGGCGGTGGCCCAGAGGAGCTACCCTGCGTCCGAGGTCAGTGGCAGCCAGGAGGAGACACCCCATGTCCCAATTCAGGGGTGGAGGCCAAGAGGAGCTACCCCATCTCCAAGGTCAGGGGCCACTGGGAGAAGCCACCTCATGCCCGAGGCCAGGGGTGGTGGCCCTGACAAGCCACCCCACACTGGAGGCCAGGGGTGGCGCCCAGGAGGAGCAACCCGAGGAGTGGTGGCTGCGCAGGCACAGGAAGGCCTAGAGGAGCTATACCACTTTGAAGGTCAGGAAGGGTGGTGGTAAGGAGATACCCCACGCTCAAGGTAAGAGAAACCCAAGTAAGATGGTAGGTGTTGCAAGAGGGCATCAGAGGGCAGATGCACTGAAACCATACTCACAGAAAATTAGTCAATCTAATCACACTAGGAACACAGCCTTGTCTAACTCAATGAAAACAAGCCATGCCCATGGGGCAACCCAAGACGGGCAGGTCATGGTGGAGAGGTCTGACAGAATGTGGTCCACTGGAGAAGGGAATGGCAAGCCACTTCAGTATTCTTGCCTTGAGAACTCCATGAACAGTATGAAAAGGCAAAATGATACTGAAAGAGGAACTTCTCAGATCAGTAGGTGCCCAATATGCTACTGGAGATCAGTGGAGAAAGAACGCCAGAAAGAATCAAGAGATGGAGCCAAAGCAAAAACAATACCTAGCTGTGGATGTGACTGGTGATAGAAGCAAGGTCCGATGCTGTAAAGAGCAATATTGCATAGGAACCTGGAATGTCAGGTCCATGAAACAAGGCAAATTGGAAATGGTCAAACAAGAGATGGCAAGAGTGAACGTTGACATTCTAAAAATCAGCAAACTAAAATGGACTAGAATGGGTGAATTTAACTCAGATGACAATTATATCTACTACTGCAGGAAGGAATCCCTCAGAAGAAATGGAGTAGCCACAATGGTCAACAAAAGAGTCCGAAATGCAGTATTTGGATGCAATCTCAAAAATGACAGAATGATCTCTGTTCATCTCCAAGGTAAACCATTCAATATCACAGTTATCCAAGTCTATGCCCCATCAAGTAATGCTGAAGGAGTTGAAGTTGAATGGTTCTATGAAGACCTACAAGACCTTTTAGAACTAACACCCAGAAAGGGTGTCCTTGTCATTATAGGGGAATGGAATGCTAAAGTAGGAAGTCAAGAAACACCTGGAGTAACAGGCAAATTTGGCCTTGGAATGCGGACTGAAGCAGGACAAAGACTAATAGAGTTTTGCCAAGAAAATGCACTGGTCATAGCAAACACCCTCTTCCAAAAACACAAGAGTAGACTCTACACATGGACATCACCAGATGGTCAACAATGGAATCAGATTGATTATAATCTTTGCAGCTAAAGATGGAGAAGCTCTATATAGTCAACAAAAACAAGACCAGTAACTGACTGTGGCTCAGATCATGAACTCCTTATTACCAAATTCAGACTCAAATTGAACAAAGTAGGGAAAACTGCTAGACCATTCAGGTATGACCTAAATCAAATCCCTTATGATTATACAGTGGAACTGAGAAACAGATTTAAGGGCCTAGATCTGAGGAGAGTGCCTGATGAACAATGGAATGAGGTTTGTGACACTGTACAGGAGACAGGGATCAAGACCATCTCCATGGAAAAGAAATGCAAAAAAGCAAAATGGCTGTCTGGGGAGGCCTTACAAATAGCTGTGAAAAGAGAGGTGAAAAGCAAAGGAGAAAAAGAAAGATATAAGCATCTGAATGCAGAGTTCCAAAGAATAGCAAGAAGAGATATGAAAGCCTTCTTCAGCGATCAATGCAAAGAAATAGAGAAAAAGAACAGAATGGGAAAGACTAGAAATCTTTTCAAGAAAATTAGAGATATCAAGGGAACATTTCATGCAAATATGGGCTCGATAAGAAACAGAAATGGTCTGGGCCTAACAGAAGCAGAGGATATTAAGAAGAGGTGGCAAGAATACCCAGAAGAACTGTACAAAAAAGATCTTCACAACCCAGATAATCATGATGGTCTGATCACTAATCTAGAGCCAGACTTCCTGGAATGTGAAGTCACGTGGGCCTTAGAAAGCATCACTACGAACAAAGCTAGTGGAGGTGATGGAATTCCAGTTGAGCTGTTTCAAATCCTGAAAGATGATGCTGTGAAAGTGCTACACTCAATATGCCAGCAAATCTGGAAAACTCAGCAGTGGCCACAGGACTGGAAAAGGTCAGTTTTCATTCCAATTCCAAAGAAAGGCAATGCCAAAGAATGCTCAAACTACTGCACAACTGCACTCATCTCACATGCTAGTAAAGTAATGCTCAAAATTCTCCAAGCCAGGCTTTAGCAGTACGTGAACCGTGAATTTCCTGATGTTCAAGCTGGTTTTAGAAAAGGCAGAGGAACCAGAGATCAAATTGCCAACATCCGCTGCATCATGGAAAAAGCAAGAGAGTTCCAGAAAAACATCTATTTCTGCTTTATTGACTATACCAAAGCCTTTGACTGTGTGGATCACAAGAAACTGTGGAAAATTCTTAAAGAGATTGGAATACCAGACCACCTGACCTGCCTCTTGAGAAACTTATACGTAGGTCAGGAAGCAGCAGTTAGAAGTGGACATGGAACAACAGACTGGTTCCAAATAGGAAAAGGAGTACGTCAAGGCTATATAGTGTCACCCTGCTTGTTTAACTTCTATGCAGAGTACATCATAAGAAATGCTGGACTGGAAGAAACACAAGCTGGAATCAAAATTGCCAGGAGAACCATCAATAACCTCAGATATGCAGATGACACCACCCTTATGGCAGATAGTGAAGAGGAACTAAAAAGCCTCTTGATGAAAGTGAAAGAGGACAGTGAAAAAGTTGGCCTAAAGCTCGACATTCAGAAAACGAAGATCAATGCATCCGGTCCCATCACTTCATGGGAAATAGATGGGGAAACAG
>SJYW01003154.1:833222-862511 GCA_006410735.1 Raphicerus campestris | reverse complement strand
AAAAAAAATATTGAAATCATTCTAAGCATCTTTTCTGACCACAATGCAGTAAGATTAGATGTCAATTACATGAAAAAAAAAACTATTAAAAATTCCAACATAAGTAGGCTGAACAAATGCTTCTAAATAACCAACAAATGAGAAAAAATCAAAAGGGAAATCAAAATATGCATAGAAAGGAATGAAAATGAATACAACAACCCAAAACCTATAGAACACTGTAAAAGTAGCACTAAGGGGAAGGTTCATAGCAATACATGCTTACCTCAAGAAACAAGAAAAAAGTCAAATAAATAACCTAACTCTACACCGAAAGAAACTACAAAAAGAAGAAATTAAGAACCCCAGGGTTAGTAGGAGGAAAGAAATCTTAAAAATTAGGGCAGAAATAAGTGCAAAAGAAACTAAAGAGACCATAGCAAAAATCAACAAAGGTAAAAGTGTGTTCTTTGAGAAGATAAATAAAATAGACTAACCATTAGCCAGACTCATTACCC
The DNA here is from genome assembly GCA_006410735.1 of Raphicerus campestris. Taxonomy (NCBI): domain Eukaryota; kingdom Metazoa; phylum Chordata; class Mammalia; order Artiodactyla; family Bovidae; genus Raphicerus; species Raphicerus campestris. The sequence continues at coordinate 862,014 of SJYW01003154.1, read as the reverse complement.
AGATGTGTATAAGAGACAGATCTCCATGAGNAAATAAGTGCAAAAGAAACTAAAGAGACCATAGCAAAAATCAACAAAGGTAAAAGTGTGTTCTTTGAGAAGATAAATAAAATAGACTAACCATTAGCCAGACTCATTACCCGTGGCGGATTCATGTCAATGTATGCCAGAACGAATACTGTACTGTACAGTAAAATAAAGTAAAAAAAAAAAAGAAAGAAACAAAGGGAGAAGAATCAAATCAACAAAACTAGAAATGAAAATGGAGAGATCACAACAGAGAACACAGAAATACAAAGGATCATAAGAGACAACTATCAGTAATTATATGCCAATAAAATGGACAACTTGGAAGAAATGGACAAATTCTTAGAAAAGTATAACTTTTCAAAATTGAACCAGGAAGAAATAGAAAATCTTAACAGACCCATTACAAGCATGGAAATCGAAACTATAATCAGAAATCTTCCAGCAAACAAAAGCCCAGGACCAGATGGCTTCACAGCTGAATTCTACTAAACATTTAGAGAAGAGCTAATGCCTATCCTGCTCAAACTCTTCCAGAAAACTTCAGAGGAAGGTAAATTTCCAAACTCTTTCTATGAGGCCACCATCACCCTAATACCCAAATCAGACAAAGATGTCACACACACACACACACACACAAAAAGAAAAAGAAAACTATAGGCCAGTATCACTGATGAACATAGATGCAAAAATTCATAACAAAATCCTAGCAAACAGAGTCCAACAACACATTAAAAAGATCATACATCATGACCAAGTGGGCTTTATCCCAGGGATGCAAGGATTCTTCAATATCTGCAAATCAATCAATGTAATGCACCACATTAACAAATTGAAAGATAAAAACCATATGAATATCTCAACAGATGCAGAGAAAGCCTTGACAAAATTCAACATCCATTTATGATAAAAAACCCTTCAGAAAGCAGAAATAGAAGGAACATACCACAACATAATAAAGCCATATATGACAAACCCACACTAAACATGATCCTCAATGGTGAAAAATTGAAAGTACTTCCCCTAAAGTCAGGAACAAGACAAGGGGACCCACTCTCACCACTACTATTCAACATAGTTTTTGAAGTCTTGGCCACAGGAATCAAAGCAGAAAAAGAAATAAAAGGAATCTAGATTGAAAAAGAGGTAAAATTCTCCCTGTTTGAAGATGACATGATCCTCTACATAGAAAACCCTAAAGATTCCACCAGAAAATTACTAGAACTAATAAATGAATATAGTAAAGTTGCAGGATATAAAATCAGCACACAGAAATCACTTGCAATCCTATACACTAACAATGAGAAAACAGAAAGAGAAATTAAGGAAACAATACCACTCACCATTGCAACAAAAATAAGAAAATACTTAGGAATAAATCTACCTGAAGAAACAAAAGACTTATATATAGAAAACTATAAAACACTGATGAAAGAAATCAAAGAGGACACAAATAGATGGAGAAATATACCATGTTCATGACTGGAAGAATCGATATAGTGAAAATGAGTACACTACCCAAAGCAGTCTATAGATTGCATTGATCTATATGCACTTTATAGATTGCATGCAATGCAATCCTTATCAAGATACCAATGGTATTTTTCACAGAACTAGAACAAATAATTTCACAGCTTGTGTGGAAATACAAAAAATCTTGAATAGCCAATCTTGAAAGCAATCTTGAGAAAGAAGAATGTACCTGGAGGAAACAGCCTGCCTGATTTCAGGCTCTACTACAAAGCAACACTCATCAAGACAGTATAGTATTGGCACAAAGGCAGAAATATAGATCAATGGAACAAAATAGAAAGCCCAGAGATAAATCCAGGCACCTATGGACACCTTATCTTTGACAAAGGAGGCAAGATTATACAATGGAGGAAAGACAATCTCTTTAACAAGTGTTGCTAGGAAAACTGGTTAACCACTTGTAAGAGAATGAAACTAGAAGACTGTCTAATACCATACAAAATAATAAACTCAAAATGGATTAAAGACCTAAACGTGAGACCAGAAACTATAAAACTTCTAGAGGAAAACATAGGCAAAACACTCTGTGACATAAGTCACAGAAGGATCCTCTGTGACTCACCTCCCACAGTAACAAAATTAAAGCAAAAATAAACAAATGGGACCTAATTAAACTTAAAAGCTTCTGCACAACAAAGGAAACTATAAGCAAGGTGAAAAGACAGTCTTCAGAATGGGAGAAAATAATAGCAAATGAAGCAACTGACAAACAACTAAACTCAAAAATATACAAGCAACTCCTGCAGCTCAATTCCAGAAAAATAAATGACCCAATTAAAAAATGGGCCAAAAACTCAACAGACATTTCTCCAAAGAAGACATACAGATGACTAACAAACACATGAAAAGATGCTCAACATCACTCATTATCAAAGAAATGCAAATCAAAACCACAATGTGGTACCATCTCACACCAGTTAGAATGGCTGTTATCCAAAAGTCTACAAACAATAAATGAGAGGGTGTGGAGAAAAGGGAACCCTCTTACACTGCTGATGGGCATGCAAACTAATATAGCCACTATGGAGAACAGTGTGGAGATTCCTTAAAAGACTGGAAATAGATAGTACTGCCATATGACCCAGCAATTCCACTGCTGGGCATACACACTGAGGAAATCAAAAGTGAAAATGACAAGTGTACCCCAATGTTCATTGCAGCAAAGTTTATAACAGCCAGGACATGGAAGCAACCTAGATGTCCATTGGCAGACAAATGGATAAGAAAGCTGTGGTACATATACATAACGGAATATTACTCAGCCATTAAAAAGAATACATTTGAATCAGTTCTAATGAGGTGGATGAAACTGGAGCCTATTATACAGATTGAAGTAAGTCAGAAAGAAAAGCACCAGTACAGTGTACTAATGCATATATATGGAATTTAGTAATATGGTAACGATGACCTTATATGCAAGACAGCAAAAGAGACACAGATGTAAAGAACAGACTGTTGGACTTGGTGGGAGAAGGCGAGGGTGGGATGGTTTGAGAGAATAGCATTGCAACATGTATATTTTTATATGTGAAACAGATCGCCAGTCCAGGTTTGATGCGTGAGACAGGATGCTCAGGGCTGGTGCACTGGAATGACCCTGAGGGATAGGATGGGGAGGGAGGTGGGAAGGGGATGGGGAACACATGTACATCCATGGCTGATTCATGTCAATATATGGCAAAACCCACTACAAAATTGTAATTAGCCTTCAATTAAAATAAATAAAATTTAAAAAATTAAGTAAATAAATGAATTAAAGGTAAAAAAAAAAAAAGAGAAATGGTTAACTATCTTTTTAAAGAATTGGGACAAATATTGTGAAGCAATTCCTGTTATTGTTTGGAAATTTTAAGTAAGTATTGAACCCTAGATAATTGTTGTCATTTCCTTGTATCTTAATGGCATCTGCCTTTGCATCAAATTTAGATAAATATGCTATTTTAAAATTCTTTTCTTTTTCAGAAGAATATTTTAAGAAAATGCTTTGGGTTTCTTATTTGTGCCTGAAAAATTGTAACATTGATATGGTTAGGTCCTACGATGGGGGTTCGATCCCTGGAAGATCCCCCAGAGAAGGAAATGACACCTTCTCCAGTACTCTTGCCTGGAGAATCCCATGAACAGAGGAGCAAGTGGGCTACAATTCCATGGGGCAGCAAAGAATTGGACATAACTAAGTGACTAAACTTTATGACTTCAATATGTCTCTGCATATTGAAAAGCAGAGAAATTACTTTGCCAACAAAGGTCCGTTTAGTCAAGGCTATGGTTTTCCCAGTGGTCATGTATAGATGTGAGAGTTGGACTGAGAAGAAAGCTGAGTGCTGAAGAATTGATGCTTTTGAACTGTGGTGTTGGAGAAGACTCCTGAGAGTCCCTTGGACTGCAAGGAGATCCAACCTGTCTATTTTGAAAGAGATCAGCCTTGGGATTTCTTTGGAGGGAATGATGCTGAAGCTGAAACTCCAGTACTTTGGCCACCTCATGCAAAGAGTTGATTCATTGGAAAAGACTCTGATGCTGGGAGGGACTGGGGGCAGGAAGAGAAAGGGTCAACAGAGGATGAGATGGCTGGATGGCATCACTGACTCAATGGACGTGAGTCTAAGTGAACTCCGGAAGTTGGTAATGGACAAGGAGGCCTGGCGAGCTGCAATTCATGGGGTCGCAAAGAGTCAGACACGACTGAGTGACTGAAATGAACTGAACTGAACTGAAGCAACTAAACAATAGTGACAACTGTCTATCTTGTAGTAGATACATTTTACAAAGATTTTGCAATAAAACCTATGAAATTACATTTAACTCATTTTCTAGGTCTTATCTTCTAATGGAAATTTGTTTTTCATTTAATCTCATAATGTCAGTATTCTAGAGAGCTTACAACTCATTCAATACATTGTTTCTACAATTTTCTTTTTCAATTATCTCACCCTAGAATAAAAAATAATTATATTTAAATCCTTCATAACAGGAAAAATTAATTCTAAAGAATATGATTTTGGGCGAGTTGGGTCAAGCTTTGAAAGATCATAAGCCAATGTTGTAGGTAAGAATTTTCTAATCCTTCAAGAATCTATTTTTGCCTGCTAGGGAGCAATAATTTCCCCATTACCCCCAACCAGAATGTATAATCTAGTCTGACATTCTTATTGTGCAAAAGAGGAAATGTATCCTTGAGAAGAAAGTATTTTGGTAGCAAGATGAGGTACAGGACATGATTTGGGGGCCCTTGTGTCACATTTCTTTCCCCATCTCTACCAAGCTTCTCCATCTCAGGACTGAGAGGGCAGGTCTGAACAGTCAGAATATACTACAATGGGCTTTGAACCCCTCTATGGCACAAGGTTTCATGGAACATGTTAGGGAGCATAGAGACAGAATGGGCCCTTCATTTCCAGATGATTCTCACCTGTAGATTTGACAAAAAAAAGAGAAAGACTTCATGGGAAGCATAGTCTGAATCAACATTGATTGTTGCTCAAACCAAAAGGTCTTTGAAATTCAGACCCAGTGAACATTATGTCTGGGTTTCTTAGACAAAGAATCTAAAAAATCAATATCTACTGTTGACAGCAAGAGTAGTCCTTAAAACCAATTTCCTGCTCCCAGAATAAGCAGAGGAGCCAAATTTCTAATAGGAAAAAAAAAAATGAAATAAGTTTTTTTGCTTTAGGACTTACCATTGAAACCCTCTCCACCTTTGGAGAACTTGACTCTGATTGGACAGATTTGATGACTGCACACCTCTAAATAAGAGCAAAGCAGAGACAGACTGATACAAAAACATTTCCTGCTCCTTTTTTTTTTTTTTTTTTGCTTGTGGGTAGTCCAATATGTTCTTAAGATAAAGCACTTAGAATCTGATTAAAGGCAAACAGGTAGCATTCTTGAGGTGTAATAAACAAGGTTGGTACCAAAAGCATTATGGTCATGGCTGAGAATTATCATGAAGAGTGGTGGGGTATTGAAAAATAAACTATTTGGATATCAGTCTTACTCATTTATTTAAATGTTATTGCCACTCTGCCAGTCTCAGTGGAGTTTCCCTCTCACATTTTTAATATCAAATAACTTTGAACAGCCCATATACAAATTTCATAAAATGAAATAACTTATTTTTGCAAAGCAACCTTAAGTTTTTCATTTGTTAACTGGTGGGCTGAAGGAGGTCTTGTACCTCCTAGGGGTAACAGTACTCAAGATCTTCTCTTCTGTATTGGCATGCAGGACAACAGATATGGAACAAAGGGAAAAAAAGTAGAGGAGACATCTTTTGATCTTGGAGGCCCTTCTAGTGCTGTTATCTATGTAAAGTGGGATTTAGAAATGCAGGTGGCAAGAGTTGCCCATGTCCTACACAGGATGAGCACTTAATTTTACTTACAGATCAATCAAGGAAGAGTGGCTGAATGGTATCTCCAGCTCAAAAATCAAGATTTTCTTTTTTAGACCTATTTCTCTTACAATATTAAGGAACTCTTCTTTATCCTCTGATTTCAGGTACAGAATACTCTTTAATGATAGTGTGAGCAATTCGTTTGGTTAAACTCTAGTGACTTCATTTTCTAAAATGCATCACTGCTTTAAAGGTGCAGAGAGAGGAAACTGCATTATTCTTCAGATGCCCACATGACATTGTCCAGAATCTTAAGTCAGCTTCCCACAGTCCTAGGGCCTAGCATTGCTGATTTATTGATTCCTTCAGCTGTCAATTGACCTGTGTGTGTGTGGAGAGAGGGGAAACAGAAAACTTGGGCCATGTTCTTACAGGTTCCTGTGCACCTCACAAATACTGTGATTTTCTATGTGTTTCATGATATATAAAATGCTAGAAACTTATGACNTTTTTTTTTTTTTTTTTGCTTGTGGGTAGTCCAATATGTTCTTAAGATAAAGCACTTAGAATCTGATTAAAGGCAAACAGGTAGCATTCTTGAGGTGTAATAAACAAGGTTGGTACCAAAAGCATTATGGTCATGGCTGAGAATTATCATGAAGAGTGGTGGGGTATTGAAAAATAAACTATTTGGATATCAGTCTTACTCATTTATTTAAATGTTATTGCCACTCTGCCAGTCTCAGTGGAGTTTCCCTCTCACATTTTTAATATCAAATAACTTTGAACAGCCCATATACAAATTTCATAAAATGAAATAACTTATTTTTGCAAAGCAACCTTAAGTTTTTCATTTGTTAACTGGTGGGCTGAAGGAGGTCTTGTACCTCCTAGGGGTAACAGTACTCAAGATCTTCTCTTCTGTATTGGCATGCAGGACAACAGATATGGAACAAAGGGAAAAAAAGTAGAGGAGACATCTTTTGATCTTGGAGGCCCTTCTAGTGCTGTTATCTATGTAAAGTGGGATTTAGAAATGCAGGTGGCAAGAGTTGCCCATGTCCTACACAGGATGAGCACTTAATTTTACTTACAGATCAATCAAGGAAGAGTGGCTGAATGGTATCTCCAGCTCAAAAATCAAGATTTTCTTTTTTAGACCAATTTCTCTTACAATATTAAGGAACTCTTCTTTATCCTCTGATTTCAGGTACAGAATACTCTTTAATGATAGTGTGAGCAATTCGTTTGGTTAAACTCTAGTGACTTCATTTTCTAAAATGCATCACTGCTTTAAAGGTGCAGAGAGAGGAAACTGCATTATTCTTCAGATGCCCACATGACATTGTCCAGAATCTTAAGTCAGCTTCCCACAGTCCTAGGGCCTAGCATTGCTGATTTATTGATTCCTTCAGCTGTCAATTGACCTGTGTGTGTGTGGAGAGAGGGGAAACAGAGAACTTGGGCCATGTTCTTACAGGTTCCTGTGCACCTCACAAATACTGTGATTTTCTATGTGTTTCATGATATATAAAATGCTAGAAACTTATGACCTAAGCCCTTGTGGCTATACATTTTCCTGGTACTATCAAGGTTTAAGGAATGCAGTTCAGTTTGTCCCAAGAGCAAAATGGTTGCTCACCAATAGGACAGTGGGGCTATAGGCAGTGGTCACATTTGTTAGGCGTCTCCAGTGTGTCATTCAACCCTCTGTTGAGAAATTCACATTCAGTATTTCCTGTGATCCCTATTAACTGTATGACACATGTGTGATTATATTCATGAATATAATTATGTTAAACCTTAACTTAACCCAAAAATAGTTTCTAGGAGTTTAAGTCTCCTGTTCAAACTTACCTAGTCAATAGAGAAAAGAAATTTGTTCAAATCTAGTTTTGTTATATTCTAACAGCCGTCCTCCAGCCATAGACAAGCAGTGGTAAGATATAAGTATATGGCAAGGTCCTTCAGCTAATTTTCCTTCTAATTTCAAACTTTCTGAAAGTGGAGTTAGATCTCTGTCCTCTTCAAAACCAAACACCAGAACACCAAAATCATCTGTTAACAAGTAATAAAATTGTAAAAAAGAATCTTGACTTTAGTGTTTCATTAAAAAAAAAAAAAGCAAAACCAATGATTCTAGATAGAAATGGAATTTATGTATGTCAGAAAAAAAAGCTGATTTTTCACAATACAAAATATTCTGAAACAAGTTAGATTATTTAAAGATAGATTCAATTAGTTTAAAACATGACTGATTTGCAAATCCAGGAATATATTTCATAAATAATGTACATTCAAGTATTTACTTTATGTCTTTGGAGGAATGTGTGATGTCTAGGCCCATGATATATACATAAAACACAAAGATGCAAGGGGTTAGCTGTTAGAACCAGAGTTCACAGGATCCATGTAGCCTAGGTGATATTTTCTACTTCAAGATAGTGAAATTCCACACACAACCTTTAGCTAAGAAATTGAAACTCAGTTGTAAATAACACTGAAATCTAAAATAATGAACAGAATACACAGGGGAAATATGGGTGTGTTCAACAAAACCCAGAACACTGGGAATACTCTTTAAACTCCAGATGAGCTAATGTTAAAATCTATGAAGAAGCAGAACTTTAGCCAGTATATACCAAGGATACAGGACTCTTTTTTTTTTTTTTTGAGGGAAACCTAAAGCTTAATTTTAATAATGACTCAAGTGCTAGAATTCATAACTAAAGTCACAGAAGAGCAAAAGTAAAGTTAGAGACATTTTGCACAGGTGTAAACTTTGGAAGTGATATTTCGAGGGAAATATCTTGTTCTTTGTTCCATTGCCAGAGTAATGCTGGATGGACCACTCATGATCCTGAAAGTCTTTTGTGAGGCTGAAAGGTACCTATATTTTTTTCCTCCCTATGGCAGCATGTACAAACATTAGACACATAGACACACACACAAACATATTTTCAAAGAACAGCAACTTCTCACACTGACTATTTTGGCATGGATATATGAGAAGCTCTAATTTCATGGAAAATCAGGCAAGAATCAACATGATCACTGAACATTATCCCGAAGGCTGGAGCAGCAGCAGTGGGGGATTTTATGCTAATAGCACCCATAATCCCATGCTAATTTATTTTATCAAATTTAAGCAAAGGCTTCTCTTTGACCCTAGGGACCTTCCATTCTTTCTCTGGGTCCCCACATGGAGCTTGAATCCATTTAGCAGGAGAGTTTGCCAAGAATATAAATGAATAAAACAGGATTAAAGGGAGACATGATTATAACCAATTCCTTAATCCCAGTGAATAATTAATGATAGTGATTCATGGTTTTGTTGAATTCTTCTCATGTTTGAATAATAAATAGCTTCAAAATAAACTTTCTGTGAAAACTAACTGAGGGAAACTTCTAGTTTAGTGGAGCTTTTCTTGTAGGTATTCATTTTACTGAGGCAGAATCTGGAGAAGCTGCATTATTTGACATGCTTTTCAATAATTATTTCAGGTTGGAGTAATAATTCCACTAATCATGAAGATCTTACATGTTTAATTATCAAGTGTGGGAAGATCATGAGGATCACAAAGTTTTTAAAAACATTTTTGGAAGTTAAATATGATTTTGGTTTAAAACTCAGATCATTTAAAGCAGATTTTTTGGTTGAAGCGTTATTCTTTTTTATAGTGCTAGACTATGCCACAGATTGAAGGTCCCTGCCTACTAAATGTCCATCATTTCCTACAATCATTGTGACAACCAAAAACACTCCCTCAGAAGATTAAAGAAGTAAAACAGTCACTTCCTAGTCTCATGAAGTTTCTACTTCAGTTGAGATAAAACTTACATTAAAAACGCTTCTCTACAAAAATTCCATCAATTTTAATATGAATCCAAATCTAATAGAATTTCACAGTGGTTGCTCACATAATTTGTCATATAATAGAATAGGTGAGCAACTTTGTCCCTGAATTTTTAACATTAGTAAATTTTTTTCCCTCTTATGGTCACAATATATAGAAGACCTTAGACCTGTTTAGGATTTGTGGGGTCTCAGACAAATTTTTTTCTGAGGCCCTATATATGTAACTAGTTTGCTTTTAAAATATATTTCAAAATGTATGCACCTATGTGAGGTATAGTGATTTATTAGGGAAGTTTTAGGATAATGAGTAGAAAGGTGAGGTGAGGTGAAGTCGCTCAGTCATGTCCGACTCTTTGCAACCCCGTGGACTGTAGCCTACCAGGCTCCTCTGTCCATGGGATTCTCCAGGCAAGAACACTGGAGTGGGTTGCCATTTTCTTCTCTAGGGGATCTTCCCGACCCAGGGATCGAACCCAGGTCTCCCGCATTGGAGGCAGATGCTTTAACCTCTGAGCCACCATGGAATGAGTAGAAAAGAGGTACTTAAATATTTGCTTCTTGTCCAATCAGTGCATGAGAAGAGTATTTGTATCATTCAGGCGTCAACTCTTTCTGTTCATGTCTAGGAATTATTTTTTTGTGTTCTTTATTGTGAAGAGTGCCCTTCTTAACTATTTTCACATATAACCACCATGAGAAAAAGGTGAGAGACGTCAGTCTTTGAAACCAGTTATTATTGAAGCAACATTGGTCTTCTTGCCTCTACATTTTCCCCATAGAGTACCGTTTGTTCAATATTGGTTACCTCATTACATATGATGCTGCATTGTCCATCATACCACCTGAAAATACTACTGTATTTCAAGGACTCTCACTCATTGATGGCAATCACAAATGCAAATCTTATTTAGGATATACAGGAAAATGGGCACAATAATTTTTAAATTTGTCACTCAGAGTTTCATAGCATTATTATTATTTAATCACTTAATTGTATCTATTCTTTTGTAACCCCATGAACTGTAAACCACCAGGCTCCTCTGTTCATGGGATTTCCCAGGTAAGAATACTGGAATGGGTAGCCATTTCCTTCTCCAGGAGATCTTCCTAACTCAAGGATCAAACTTGTCTCCTGCGTTGTGTGGATTCTTTACTACTGAAATGTTACTTTTATAACATGAACAGAACTAGCAAATATATGTACTCTTGAACAGTTTAGGCAGACTTCACTGCACCCCTAGCATAAGCTCTCTTTCAGTGTTAACTCTTCTTCTATTTTCCACACATCACCGCCTATGGAGAGGAGAACAAAAAGAGTGGCATATATGCTCATAGAGTGTCCCCTTCCCTCTTGTCCAGTATGATAGACTGAATAACCGTCTGCAATTAGGTCACAAAATAAATTACCTACATAGTGTCCAAATGCAATCACAGGTGTTCTTATGAAAGGGAAGTGGAAGAGAATGAACTCAGAAGAGAAGGCACTGTGACCATGGGGGCATAGATTGGGTCATACAGCCACCAGTAGTTGGCAAGTCAAATACTAGACTGTTCCTTAGAGCTTCTGTAAGTAGCTTGGCCTGCTGACACCTTGATTTCAGCCCAGTGAAAATTATTGGCATTTCTGTCCTCAAAAAGTATAAAAAATATATGTGTTCTTTCTTTTGTCTAATGTCACCAAGTTTGTGGTAATTTGTTATAGCATCCTTAGCCAATACATTCAACATGGCTTAACATTGACCCAGGAAAGCAGGATGTTACTACATTAATTTGAGCCAAGTTAGTATATAGTTTGAAAGAATCCATTGGTATTATTTAGCAACTGTCTTGAAAACCCTCAGAGAATTTAAGCACAACCACTTAGGGAATATTGTCTAACCCAAAGATATCACAGGGTTAGTGCCAGTGGTAAGGGGTATAAGGATAAGAGATTTCTACCATGACCCTCATCTCCCTCCGGTTCTGCATGTCAGAGACAGTACTACTGCCAGAACTAATGCAAGGCCATTATATGTAGGTAAAGACCAATGGTCAGAAAGAAATAACTGGTAACTCAGATCCTTGAAGTCATGTTTCTATGTGAATGAGTGGCACCCAAAATTAGTGGGTCAACACCATTCTTACAGTCAATTCCTATACAATATTATAAAAGAAATATCTCATGTGCCAGGAACAGTAATTCACTTGGTGGACCATTTTCCTGGAACAAGTTCTTAGACATGGGGCTAATGAAATTCCATAGACATGAGTCCTGGAGCTCTTTGGGACATCTGGTTAACTCCATACAGGGGATAAAGCATCATAGGGTACCTTCACATAAGAGAAAATAGGTCCAGGAACCACTTGTCTTCCAAGTGGGGCACCACTTTGGGCACCTTGTGAGAATGACACTGATGGCCCTAGCTTGTCACAGACATTGGAAGAGGACTTGGAAAATTTCAAGGAGAGCACTCCATAGCTCCAGAGGTTGGGTCCCTTGAAAAATGGGACTTGGGAGAATGGCCCTGACTGTCTAGGTCTAAAAGGAAGTACTGGAATTCATTAGAATCNCTTCCAAGTGGGGCACCACTTTGGGCACCTTGTGAGAATGACACTGATGGCCCTAGCTTGTCACAGACGTTGGAAGAGGACTTGGAAAATTTCAAGGAGAGCACTCCATTGCTCCAGAGGTTGGGTCCCTTGAAAAATGGGGCTTGGGAGAATGGCCCTGACTGTCTAGGTCTAAAAGGAAGTACTGGAATTCATTAGAATCCTAAAGGGGTAAATTAAATGATATAGAGGAGGATCAATCTTCAGTTTAGATAAAGTTGAAATTGTACATGGCTGCAGCTTGATTCCTTCAAAATGGCCTAATTCAATTTGAATCTTTTCTGTGGATCAGTGTTAATTACTTGGGGTTTAATAATCTCCAAATAGATAGAATTTAGAGTTTATTGAAGGTTTTTATGTATTGAAACTACAAATTAACTTCTAGCCCTAATTATTTAATCAAGTGTTTGTTGAGTATTTGCAACATTGTGTCAAATTCTCTGATTAAAAACAAGGAAAATATGAAATTCAAATCTTGCTTTCAAGGAACTTATAATCTGTGTAGAAAAAATAAGAGGGAAAGGACTAATAAAACATTTAGAAATCCAGCCTTGACTATAAGAAAGACTGTTTCATAAAATTAATTCCTCTGTGTATGTGTACATATGCATGTATGTGTAAACAATTTAATTTGTCAAGTGAATCAGTTAAAAGGTAAAATTGTGAAAAAGTTTCTTCCACTTTTTTTTTTACTATTAGCTTGTATTTGCTTTGAATCATCTGAACCCTCAGGCTACCCTTATAAATGAAATATAATGTATATTTAATCCATAATTCTGTAAATTATAAAAAAGAATGCAGCACTTAAACCCACTTAACAATCATGCCAGGGGAAGCTGATGAGCTATCTTAGCATGTGAAAACTTGCTGTTGCCAACTCCTCCTCCATTCTAGACAAGTACTGTCTATCTTGAAACTGCCAAACACAGGAAGTAACTACTCAGTAGAATTTTTTATTTTGTGCACTCAAGAAGAAATGGGCTCTGAGTATCTTCCTTTACCTGAGAGATAAGACACTGATCATTTTGCTGACTCTCTCAGTTGGAAGGGAGCCAGGGAAATAATGGCTATCTGAGGATCTTCAAAGATTTAATCTTGGAGATGAGTTTTTTGCAGGGCTCAATTCCTTTTGCTTTGCCAACCTGTCTACTTTCTGAAATGGCCATTAGTGTGCAGGTATCTGACAGAGTTATACACCCACTGAAAGCCAAGTTACTGAACTACATTTCTGTAGAGCTCAGCTGTACTTGCTGAAATCTGCTGCCTGGGGTTCCTGCAACCAAGTCCACCTAGTGTTGATTCAGTCTAGGCATTTGTATACAGCCCATATACACACTGTGGGGCACAGGAGGGTGGGCAGGAGGTAATGAGGGGGCAGAAACAGCAGGTCTGAACGCAGAGCTCCAGTGGGAGTATACAACATTCATTATTCAACATTCATTCATATATTCATCACTCAACCAGACTGGTTTTTGAGTGCTCACTATATGAAAGGCACTACTCTGCATGTTTGAACAGAACAAGGAATGACACAAAGATGTTCTCCTCATGGAGTAGCATTTAAGTGAGGAAAATATAAGCAAAACAAAACAAAACAAAACAAAAAGCCCAAACATATATAATTACCAGGGGGGAAGAATGAGGGGAAGGGGTAGTTAGGGAGTTTGGGATAAACATATACACAGTGGTATATTTAAAGTGGATAACCAACAAAGACTTACTGTAGAGCACAGAGAACTCTACTCAATGTTATATGAGAGCCTGGGTGGGAGAGGAGTTTAGGGGAGAGTGGATACATGTATATGTGGATATGTGATACATATATGTATATACATATATATACATGTATATACATATCCACCTGAGTCCCTTTGCTGTCCAACTAAACCTATTACAACACTGTTAATTGGATGTATTCCAATATAAAATAAAAAGTAAAAAAAAAAAATNTTTAATCTTGGAGATGAGTTTTTTGCAGGGCTCAATTCCTTTTGCTTTGCCAACCTGTCTACTTTCTGAAATGGCCATTAGTGTGCAGGTATCTGACAGAGTTATACACCCACTGAAAGCCAAGTTACTGAACTACATTTCTGTAGAGCTCAGCTGTACTTGCTGAAATCTGCTGCCTGGGGTTCCTGCAACCAAGTCCACCTAGTGTTGATTCAGTCTAGGCATTTGTATACAGCCCATATACACACTGTGGGGCACAGGAGGGTGGGCAGGAGGTAATGAGGGGGCAGAAACAGCAGGTCTGAACGCAGAGCTCCAGTGGGAGTATACAACATTCATTATTCAACATTCATTCATATATTCATCACTCAACCAGACTGGTTTTTGAGTGCTCACTATATGAAAGGCACTACTCTGCATGTTTGAACAGAACAAGGAATGACACAAAGATGTTCTCCTCATGGAGTAGCATTTAAGTGAGGAAAATATAAGCAAAACAAAACAAAACAAAACAAAAAGCCCAAACATATATAATTACCAGGGGGGAAGAATGAGGGGAAGGGGTAGTTAGGGAGTTTGGGATAAACATATACACAGTGGTATATTTAAAGTGGATAACCAACAAAGACTTACTGTAGAACACAGAGAACTCTACTCAATGTTATATGAGAGCCTGGGTGGGAGAGGAGTTTAGGGGAGAGTGGACACATGTATATGTGGATATGTGACACATATATGTATATACATATATATACATGTATATACATATCCACCTGAGTCCCTTTGCTGTCCAAATAAACCTATTACAACACTGTTAATTGGATGTATTCCAATATAAAATAAAAAGTAAAAAAAAAAATATATATATATATATAAGATCATGTCAAATAATATTAAGGGCTGTGAGGAGAAATGTAGCAAAGCAAGATAAGGTAAGACTAAGCTGCTATAACAGGGCTTCCCAGGTGGTGCTAGTGGTAAAGAACCTGCCTACCAATGCAAGAGATATGAGACTAGGGTTCAATCCCTGGGTTGGGAAGATCCCCTGGAGAATGGCATGGCAACCCACTCCAGTATTCTTGCCTGGAGAATCCTGTGCACATAGGAGCCTGGTGGGCTACAGTCCATAGGGTCGTAGAGTCCAATATGACTGCAGCAACTTAGCATGCACACAAACAAGTTGCTATAGTAAAGAAATCTGATACAAACTCAGTGGCTTAGAGAAGATAGAAGTTCATTTCTCTCTCAGTTAATAGTTTAAGATCAGTGTTCTATGTTGTTGGAGAATTAGGCCCCACATTCCAGTTAAGAATGTAGGTTTCTTTGTTGCTTCCCAAGGCCTGAGTCCCTTGTTGTTATCTGTATAATTGTGATTGGGTGGCCACTGAGACTTAGATAGAAGAAAGAGGAATGATAGCAAAAAAGATGGCATCCCCAGGGTGTATGGAGCTGGCTTGATATGGAGGTACACACCATGTCCATTTGTCTTCACTTAAGAAAATCTTAATGAAAGTTCGCCAACTGTAGAGAGGGGAAGATTCTATAGAATAACCAGGCAGGTGTAATTCTACAGGAAAAAGAAAGGATCAATTTTTGCAAATAGTAGGCTGTACTGCACAGAGTAAAGGATGGAGTAATGGAGAATGACTTTTAAATAGGATGATAAGGGAAGTTAGCTCTGAGGAGATGACTTTTAAAGTGAGATACAGAGGGATGGTATGGTGAGGGAGGTGGTACGGGGGTTCAGGATGGGGAACATGTGTATACCCATGGTGCGTTCATGTTGATGTACGCAAAACCAATACATTATTGTAAAGTAATTAGCCTCCAATTAAAATAAATAAATTTCTTACAAAATAAAATTTAAAAAAATTAAAAAATAAATAAATTTATATTTAAAAAAATAAAAGAAAAAATAGAATTAAATGGTGATANACTGAAATGTTACTTTTATAACATGAACAGAACTAGCAAATATATGTACTCTTGAACAGTTTAGGCAGACTTCACTGCACCCCTAGCATAAGCTCTCTTTCAGTGTTAACTCTTCTTCTATTTTCCACACATCACCGCCTATGGAGAGGAGAACAAAAAGAGTGGCATATATGCTCATAGAGTGTCCCCTTCCCTCTTGTCCAGTATGATAGACTGAATAACCGTCTGCAATTAGGTCACAAAATAAATTACCTACATAGTGTCCAAATGCAATCACAGGTGTTCTTATGAAAGGGAAGTGGAAGAGAATGAACTCAGAAGAGAAGGCACTGTGACCATGGGGGCATAGATTGGGTCATACAGCCACCAGTAGTTGGCAAGTCAAATACTAGACTGTTCCTTAGAGCTTCTGTAAGTAGCTTGGCCTGCTGACACCTTGATTTCAGCCCAGTGAAAATTATTGGCATTTCTGTCCTCAAAAAGTATAAAAAATATATGTGTTCTTTCTTTTGTCTAATGTCACCAAGTTTGTGGTAATTTGTTATAGCATCCTTAGCCAATACATTCAACATGGCTTAACATTGACCCAGGAAAGCAGGATGTTACTACATTAATTTGAACCAAGTTAGTATATAGTTTGAAAGAATCCATTGGTATTATTTAGCAACTGTCTTGAAAACCCTCAGAGAATTTAAGCACAACCACTTAGGGAATATTGTCTAACCCAAAGATATCACAGGGTTAGTGCCAGTGGTAAGGGGTATAAGGATAAGAGATTTCTACCATGACCCTCATCTCCCTCCGGTTCTGCATGTCAGAGACAGTACTACTGCCAGAACTAATGCAAGGCCATTATATGTAGGTAAAGACCAATGGTCAGAAAGAAATAACTGGTAACTCAGATCCTTGAAGTCATGTTTCTATGTGAATGAGTGGCACCCAAAATTAGTGGGTCAACACCATTCTTACAGTCAATTCCTATACAATATTATAAAAGAAATATCTCATGTGCCAGGAACAGTAATTCACTTGGTGGACCATTTTCCTGGAACAAGTTCTTAGACATGGGGCTAATGAAATTCCATAGACATGAGTCCTGGAGCTCTTTGGGACATCTGGTTAACTCCATACAGGGGATAAAGCATCATAGGGTACCTTCACATAAGAGAAAATAGGTCCAGGAACCACTTGTCTTCCAAGTGGGGCACCACTTTGGGCACCTTGTGAGAATGACACTGATGGCCCTAGCTTGTCACAGACATTGGAAGAGGACTTGGAAAATTTCAAGGAGAGCACTCCATAGCTCCAGAGGTTGGGTCCCTTGAAAAATGGGACTTGGGAGAATGGCCCTGACTGTCTAGGTCTAAAAGGAAGTACTGGAATTCATTAGAATCCTAAAGGGGTAAATTAAATGATATAGAGGAGGATCAATCTTCAGTTTAGATAAAGTTGAAATTGTACATGGCTGCAGCTTGATTCCTTCAAAATGGCCTAATTCAATTTGAATCTTTTCTGTGGATCAGTGTTAATTACTTGGGGTTTAATAATCTCCAAATAGATAGAATTTAGAGTTTATTGAAGGTTTTTATGTATTGAAACTACAAATTAACTTCTAGCCCTAATTATTTAATCAAGTGTTTGTTGAGTATTTGCAACATTGTGTCAAATTCTCTGATTAAAAACAAGGAAAATATGAAATTCAAATCTTGCTTTCAAGGAACTTATAATCTGTGTAGAAAAAATAAGAGGGAAAGGACTAATAAAACATTTAGAAATCCAGCCTTGACTATAAGAAAGACTGTTTCATAAAATTAATTCCTCTGTGTATGTGTACATATGCATGTATGTGTAAACAATTTAATTTGTCAAGTGAATCAGTTAAAAGGTAAAATTGTGAAAAAGTTTCTTCCACTTTTTTTTTTACTATTAGCTTGTATTTGCTTTGAATCATCTGAACCCTCAGGCTACCCTTATAAATGAAATATAATGTATATTTAATCCATAATTCTGTAAATTATAAAAAAGAATGCAGCACTTAAACCCACTTAACAATCATGCCAGGGGAAGCTGATGAGCTATCTTAGCATGTGAAAACTTGCTGTTGCCAACTCCTCCTCCATTCTAGACAAGTACTGTCTATCTTGAAACTGCCAAACACAGGAAGTAACTACTCAGTAGAATTTTTTATTTTGTGCACTCAAGAAGAAATGGGCTCTGAGTATCTTCCTTTACCTGAGAGATAAGACACTGATCATTTTGCTGACTCTCTCAGTTGGAAGGGAGCCAGGGAAATAATGGCTATCTGAGGATCTTCAAAGATTTAATCTTGGAGATGAGTTTTTTGCAGGGCTCAATTCCTTTTGCTTTGCCAACCTGTCTACTTTCTGAAATGGCCATTAGTGTGCAGGTATCTGACAGAGTTATACACCCACTGAAAGCCAAGTTACTGAACTACATTTCTGTAGAGCTCAGCTGTACTTGCTGAAATCTGCTGCCTGGGGTTCCTGCAACCAAGTCCACCTAGTGTTGATTCAGTCTAGGCATTTGTATACAGCCCATATACACACTGTGGGGCACAGGAGGGTGGGCAGGAGGTAATGAGGGGGCAGAAACAGCAGGTCTGAACGCAGAGCTCCAGTGGGAGTATACAACATTCATTATTCAACATTCATTCATATATTCATCACTCAACCAGACTGGTTTTTGAGTGCTCACTATATGAAAGGCACTACTCTGCATGTTTGAACAGAACAAGGAATGACACAAAGATGTTCTCCTCATGGAGTAGCATTTAAGTGAGGAAAATATAAGCAAAACAAAACAAAACAAAACAAAAAGCCCAAACATATATAATTACCAGGGGGGAAGAATGAGGGGAAGGGGTAGTTAGGGAGTTTGGGATAAACATATACACAGTGGTATATTTAAAGTGGATAACCAACAAAGACTTACTGTAGAACACAGAGAACTCTACTCAATGTTATATGAGAGCCTGGGTGGGAGAGGAGTTTAGGGGAGAGTGGACACATGTATATGTGGATATGTGACACATATATGTATATACATATATATACATGTATATACATATCCACCTGAGTCCCTTTGCTGTCCAAATAAACCTATTACAACACTGTTAATTGGATGTATTCCAATATAAAATAAAAAGTAAAAAAAAAAATATATATATATAT
Source organism: Raphicerus campestris (assembly GCA_006410735.1). Lineage (NCBI taxonomy): Eukaryota > Metazoa > Chordata > Mammalia > Artiodactyla > Bovidae > Raphicerus > Raphicerus campestris. The sequence goes on along the minus strand of SJYW01003154.1, from coordinate 842,591 downwards.
ATAAGATCATGTCAAATAATATTAAGGGCTGTGAGGAGAAATGTAGCAAAGCAAGATAAGGTAAGACTAAGCTGCTATAACAGGGCTTCCCAGGTGGTGCTAGTGGTAAAGAACCTGCCTACCAATGCAAGAGATATGAGACTAGGGTTCAATCCCTGGGTTGGGAAGATCCCCTGGAGAATGGCATGGCAACCCACTCCAGTATTCTTGCCTGGAGAATCCTGTGCACATAGGAGCCTGGTGGGCTACAGTCCATAGGGTCGTAGAGTCCAATATGACTGCAGCAACTTAGCATGCACACAAACAAGTTGCTATAGTAAAGAAATCTGATACAAACTCAGTGGCTTAGAGAAGATAGAAGTTCATTTCTCTCTCAGTTAATAGTTTAAGATCAGTGTTCTATGTTGTTGGAGAATTAGGCCCCACATTCCAGTTAAGAATGTAGGTTTCTTTGTTGCTTCCCAAGGCCTGAGTCCCTTGTTGTTATCTGTATAATTGTGATTGGGTGGCCACTGAGACTTAGATAGAAGAAAGAGGAATGATAGCAAAAAAGATGGCATCCCCAGGGTGTATGGAGCTGGCTTGATATGGAGGTACACACCATGTCCATTTGTCTTCACTTAAGAAAATCTTAATGAAAGTTCGCCAACTGTAGAGAGGGGAAGATTCTATAGAATAACCAGGCAGGTGTAATTCTACAGGAAAAAGAAAGGATCAATTTTTGCAAATAGTAGGCTGTACTGCACAGAGTAAAGGATGGAGTAATGGAGAATGACTTTTAAATAGGATGATAAGGGAAGTTAGCTCTGAGGAGATGACTTTTAAAGTGAGATACAGAGGGATGGTATGGTGAGGGAGGTGGTACGGGGGTTCAGGATGGGGAACATGTGTATACCCATGGTGCGTTCATGTTGATGTACGCAAAACCAATACATTATTGTAAAGTAATTAGCCTCCAATTAAAATAAATAAATTTCTTACAAAATAAAATTTAAAAAAATTAAAAAATAAATAAATTTATATTTAAAAAAATAAAAGAAAAAATAGAATTAAATGGTGATAAAACCAACAAAGAATAAGTGAATTAAAGTGAATTGAAGAAGCGAACCATGTAACTATCTGAAGAAAAAGTATGCTTGGCAGAAGGAACCCAAACTACAAGCAGCTAGAGAAAGAACAAAACTCAAGAACAAGAGAAAGAACAAACCTCAAGCTGACTTTCTTGAGGGAGGAGGTTTATGTAGATTTAATTCAGTAAATGAGCAGGAGAATAAGTTGCTTGGCACCAGATCAAGAAGGGCCTTGGCCTTAATATGGTTTTAGAATTAATTCTCCATTGTGATGACATAAAAGGGAAGGAGAAAAGACCTTGAAGTAATGTTGGCTGAACGTGGAACATAGGTGAGCAGTGGAGAGCAACTGTGAAAATGTTAAAACCTACTTCTTCATGTGAAATGCATTGACTCTGTGGGCATCAAATGAGGAGAGATTCATTTTAAGATCTTCCCTTTCAACTGCTGCTGTCATGTGTTTTCCAAGAAAAGAGGTTTTACTTCTCTGGGTTTATGTTGTTCATTACCAAGAACAAGCACTGAAATGTTCTTTTAACTGCCACCATCGTTCAAGAAAAAGATTACGGAAAGTACTTTAGCCTACAGTATTTACAGCAATTCCTCATACTGCTTAACATTTTATTTATACTAATGAAAAAGCACTTAAATTCATTTGTATAGGCAGCTATTTCTGAGACTGAGAATAACGAATATGTGTTATAAATATATGAAAATGACTTATTTCATTATTCTTCTAATAGCTGTTCCTGATAAGAATTTAAAATACAGACTGACATTTTGCTTTAATGTACTACAAAATTCACAATCTATATAGTTTTTCCTTGCTAATGAATGCTTTTACCCATTATTATCTAAGCAGTTTGCAAGTAGTAAAAAATTAAAATCTTAATGTTTCTTTTCAATATTGTACATCACTTTAAGATAAAGGGCTCACTTCTCTTCTTACTCTAACAAACATACAGAAATCAGGCCTTCAAGATATTCTTCAGCTCCATGGTCTTTCCATTGCATCCACTTTGGCAAAACCCCAATTCTAATTAAATGTAATTATCTACACTATCTGAGCCTATATCCCAGGGCCCAGCACTAAGTGCTGCGATAACAGCAAAAGAGAGCAACAACAGCAAAAAATCTTGTAGATTGGAGTCACTTTTGGACCTTACACAATTCTGATCCTTAATCGATTTTCCTGTATGATCTAAATCCACATGACTGTTTCCAGCTTTCCCCATTTTCTTCAAATATTTCTGCTTTATATATGCTTCCTCACTCTCAATAAAGAACTTATTCCCTCCTGACTAGCATACAGAAACTCTATATTATCTGACACCAAATTTACTAATCTATGCTCATCATCCCACTCTTGGATTCCCCCCACCCCCACTTGTTTGGATGGAAGAGGTGCCTCTTTTTGTCAAGGACTAATCCTTAACTTATGTGCTAGTTTCCATCCTCTGTAGCCTCCCTAAGAACTGACCTCATTGATCAACGCCTCTATTTACAAAAGTTTCAGTCTCTCCTTCTCTGATGGCTTTTTCCTATTAGCTCTTTAAAGTTTCTCCTGTTTTTATATCCTATCTCCCCTGCATTTTTAGAGAGTTCATTACTGTCCCCATTTTCTTAACATTCTTTCATTTCTGAGATGGATAATCTGGCATCTGCCTCCATTCTGCCTCTGAAGCTGCTGTCTTCAAGGTCACCATTAGTTTGCTGCTAAAACTAATGGGCACTTGTGGATAACTTTTAAGTTGCCTAGCACCTTGCTGCTGCTGCTGCTGCTGCTGATGCTGATGCTAAGTCGCTTCAGTCATGTCCAACTCTGTGCGACCCCATGACATTAGCCCATCAGGCTCCTCTGTCCCTGGGATTCTCCAGGCAAGAATATTGGAGTGGGTTGCCATTTCCTTCTCCAATGCAGACATGCATGCTAAGTCACTTCAGTCGTGTCTGACTCTGTGTGACACTATGGACAGCAGCCCCCAGGCTCCTCTGTCCCCAGGATTCTCTAGGCAAGAATACTGGAGTGGGTTGCCATTTCCTTCTCCAAAAGAAAAGGATGAGCAGTATCTTATTAAAGATGGTATTCTTATACAAATCAAGCTCCCAAATGTGTTTCGTACCAGTGTCCTGAATATTGGGGGAATAAAAGAAAGACCTCACAACTAAATGAAAACAAATGATCTGGAATTGGTTGCCAATATGTTACCAAACAAAAACTAGTTACGTCATTAGAATGATTCTCTAACAAGAGAACCAAAGGCAGAGAAAATATGCTAACATTGCAAAGAATCCTGAATTTAGCTTATATATGAGGATGAGTGGCTTGAATGAGAAGGTTGCTTAGTTTGGGATTAGATATTGTGAGATCTTTCTACCTGACATCTCTAGACATAGGCTGGATTATAAACTGTATATCTTGCTGTGAACAGGGATGAGTCAAGATTACTGAAGATCCTATCAAACCTGATACTCTTTGAAAATGAAAGCCTAATTAAGAGCCTCCCTAGGGAGAGGTCAAAGGCTATTTTAAAATCTCTATTGCTCTTAATCCCAGTTCCTTGGTGCCTTATTCCTTTCCTTTCATTCAGTTCAGGTCAGTTCAGTTCAGTTGCTCAGTCGTGTCCAACTCTTTGCAACCCCATGAATCGCAGCACCTTGCTAGTCACAGTAATTCCCTAAGTGTCAGTATCATCACCTGGCAACTCGGAAATACAGAATCTCAGATCTCACCCTAGAGCCACTACATCAGATTCAGGAAGCAGAATTTCCGATTATGTTTTAACAAGCTCTCCAGCTGATTCTCACCCTTACTATAATTTAGAAACTACTGGTTCACATAAATTAAATTTAACAATTCTTCCAAATCCCACACACAATCCAACATTGTTTGTTCAACCCCAGGCACATGTCACACGGCTGAACATTCCTCCAATCTATGTATTTTCCCCTTGGGATGGATAGGTTGTGTGTAATGGACATCAGTGTCCCCTTTTGGACAATATCTGACAACTGTGATTTTCCCTACCTATAGGAAGTCTCTTGCTTTTAGTAATTCAAGATATAGGTGGGAAGTAGATACCAACTCCAGAAATCCCACAGCAAACCAGGACCCACTCTTCTATTGTGTTCTACACTTTGCTCACTTGTTTTGAAGCATAAATGAGTTTTCTCCTCACTAGTCAAATTTTTTGGAGAAGGCAATGGCACCCCATTCCAGTACTCTTGCCTGGAAAATCCCATGGATGGAGGAGCCTAGTGAGCTGCAGGCCATGGGGTCGTGAAGAGTCGGACACGACTGAGCGACTTCACTTTCAANATGGTATTCTTATACAAATCAAGCTCCCAAATGTGTTTCGTACCAGTGTCCTGAATATTGGGGGAATAAAAGAAAGACCTCACAACTAAATGAAAACAAATGATCTGGAATTGGTTGCCAATATGTTACCAAACAAAAACTAGTTACGTCATTAGAATGATTCTCTAACAAGAGAACCAAAGGCAGAGAAAATATGCTAACATTGCAAAGAATCCTGAATTTAGCTTATATATGAGGATGAGTGGCTTGAATGAGAAGGTTGCTTAGTTTGGGATTAGATATTGTGAGATCTTTCTACCTGACATCTCTAGACATAGGCTGGATTATAAACTGTATATCTTGCTGTGAACAGGGATGAGTCAAGATTACTGAAGATCCTATCAAACCTGATACTCTTTGAAAATGAAAGCCTAATTAAGAGCCTCCCTAGGGAGAGGTCAAAGGCTATTTTAAAATCTCTATTGCTCTTAATCCCAGTTCCTTGGTGCCTTATTCCTTTCCTTTCATTCAGTTCAGGTCAGTTCAGTTCAGTTGCTCAGTCGTGTCCAACTCTTTGCAACCCCATGAATCGCAGCACCTTGCTAGTCACAGTAATTCCCTAAGTGTCAGTATCATCACCTGGCAACTCGGAAATACAGAATCTCAGATCTCACCCTAGAGCCACTACATCAGATTCAGGAAGCAGAATTTCCGATTATGTTTTAACAAGCTCTCCAGCTGATTCTCACCCTTACTATAATTTAGAAACTACTGGTTCACATAAATTAAATTTAACAATTCTTCCAAATCCCACACACAATCCAACATTGTTTGTTCAACCCCAGGCACATGTCACACGGCTGAACATTCCTCCAATCTATGTATTTTCCCCTTGGGATGGATAGGTTGTGTGTAATGGACATCAGTGTCCCCTTTTGGACAATATCTGACAACTGTGATTTTCCCTACCTATAGGAAGTCTCTTGCTTTTAGTAATTCAAGATATAGGTGGGAAGTAGATACCAACTCCAGAAATCCCACAGCAAACCAGGACCCACTCTTCTATTGTGTTCTACACTTTGCTCACTTGTTTTGAAGCATAAATGAGTTTTCTCCTCACTAGTCAAATTTTTTGGAGAAGGCAATGGCACCCCATTCCAGTACTCTTGCCTGGAAAATCCCATGGATGGAGGAGCCTAGTGAGCTGCAGGCCATGGGGTCGTGAAGAGTCGGACACGACTGAGCGACTTCACTTTCAATTTTCATTTTCCACTTTCATGCATTGGAGAAGGAAATGGCAACCCACTCCAGTGTTCTTGCCTGGAGAATCCCAGGGACGGGGGAGCCTGGTGGGCTGCCGTCTATGGGTCGCACAGAGTTGGTCACGACTGAAGTGACTTAACAGCAGCAGCAGCAGTCAAATTTTTACAAATCTATAAATCAGCAGTAGGCATTTATCTTCATATGTTATTGGCTCTTGTATGAGTTAGTGTTCTAAGCTGTGAGCAATGAAACAAACTCTTGATTCTTGTTGACAAAGAATTAATTAAAATGATAGTCAAGAACTCAATAAGTAGATGGAAAGGCTGATCAGAGGCTTATGGAAACTTCCTGATGGGAAAGACTGACTGAGGTCTTGTTCTGATGGGCAGGGCCATGCTCAGTAAATCTTTAATTCAATTTTCTGTTGATGGCTGGACATGTGCTTCCTCCCTGCTATTTACCTGCATTCAAACCACAGCGGAGGCAATGAAGACAATGGTGACCCCCTTCAAAGATTCCATGCATGTACTGCTACACTGAATGCTGCCAACCCTGCAGCAGGCCACCACCGACCCATGCCACTGCTGGAGACCTCTGGACACTCACAGGCAAGTCTGGGCCAGTCTCTTGTGGGATCACTGCTCTTCCCTCCTGGGTCCTGGTGCATAAGGTTCTGTTTATGCCCTCTAAGAATCTATTTCCAGTGCTGTGTAAGTTCTGGCAGCTCTATGGTGGGGTTAATGGTGACCTCCTCAAAGAGGACTTATGCCATACCCATGTCTGTTGGATTCCAGAGCCCCTGTCCCCGTGGCAGTCCACTGCTGAACTGTACCTTCACAGGAGACACTCAAATACACTTCTGTCTCAGTCTCTGTTGGGTCCTGGTGCACACAAGGTTTATTTAAGCCATATTAGCATCTCTGGCAGGAATGGGGTTTCATTCTAAATGTGAATTCGCCCCTCCTACCATATTTCTGGGGCTTCTCCTTTGCCCTTGGACGTGGGGTATCTCCTCACAGGTGCTCCGTTGCCTACTATCTTACTGAGGTTTCTCTGACCTTGGACATGGGTTAACCAATCTCTTCACATGGACCACAGCCTTGTCTAACTCAATGAAACTATGAACCATGCCATGTAGGGCCATCTAAGATGGATGTGTCATGGTGGAGAGTTCTGACAAAATGTGGTGCACAGGAGAAGGGAGTGGCAAACCACTTCAGTATTCTTGCCTTGAGAACCCCATGAACAGTATGAAAAGGCAAAAAGATAGGACACTGAAAGATGAACTCCCCACGTCAGTAGGTACCCCTATGCTACTAGAGATCAGTGGAGAGAGAACTCCAGAAAGAATGAAGAGATGGAGCCAAAGCGAAAATAACATGTAGCTGGTGATGAAAGCAAGGTTGGATGCTGTAAAAAGCAATATTGCATAGGAACCTGGAATGTTATGTCCATGAATCAAGGCAAGTTGGAAGTGGTCAAACAGGAGATGGCAAGAGTGAACATCAACATTTTAGGAATCAGCCAACTAAAATGAACTGAAATGGATGAATTTAACTCAGATGACCATTATATTTGCTAATGTGGGCAAGAACCCCTAGAAGAAATGGAATAGCCATTATAGTCAGCAAAAGAACCTGAAATGAAGTATTTGAATGCAGTCTCAAAAACAACAGAATGATCTCTGTTCATTTCCAAGGCAAGCCATTCAATATCACAGTAATCCAAGCCTATGCCCTGACCAGTAATGCTGAAGAAACTGATGTTGAATGATTCTATGAAGACATACAAGACCTTTTAGAACTAACACCCAAAAAGATGTCCTTGTCATTATAGGGGGCAGGAATTCAAATGTAGGAAGTCAAGAAACACCTGGAATAACAGGAAAATTTGGCCTTTGAGTACAGAAGGAAGCAGGGCAAAGGCTAATAGAGTTTTGCCAAGAGAACGCACTGGTCATAGCAAACTCCCTCTTCCAAAAACACAAGAGAAGACTCTATTCATGGACATCAGCAGATGGTCAACACCGAAATCAAATTGATTATATTCTTTGCAGCCAAAGATGGAGAAGCTCTATACAGTCTACAAAAACAAGACCAGGAGCTGACTGTGGCTCAGATTATGAATTCCTTATTGCCAAATTTAAACTTAAATTGAAGAAAGTAGGGAAAAACACCAGGCCATTCAGGTATGACCTAAATCAAATCCCTTATGATTATACAGTGGAAGTGAAAATAGATTTAAAAACTAGATCTGATACACATAGTGCCTGATGAACTATGGACGGAGGTCCCGTGACTTTGTCCAGGAGACAGGGATCAAGACCATCCCCAAGAAAAAGAAATGCAAAAAAGCAAAATGGCTATCTGAGGAGGCCTTACAAATAGCTGTGAAAAGAAGAGAAGAGAAAAGCAAAAGAGGAAAGGAAAGATATAAGCATCTTAATGCAGAGTTCCAAAGAATAGCAAGGAGAGATAAGAAAGCCTTCCTCAGTGATCAGTAAAAAGAAATGAAGGGAAAAAAAAAAAAACATAATGGGAAAGACTAGAGATCTCTTCAAGAAAATCAGAGATACCAAGGGAACATTCCATGCAAAAATGGGCCTGATAAAGGACAGAAGTGGTATGGACCAAATAGAAGCAGAAGATATTAAGAAGAGGTGGCAAGAATACACAAAAGAACTGTAAAAAAGATATCTTCACAACCAAGGAAATCACGATGGCGTGATCCCTCAGCTAGAGCCAGACGTCCTGGAATGTGAAATCAAGTGTGTCTTAGGAAGGATCAGTATGAACAAAGCTAGTGGAGGTGACTGAAGCCGTGAAATTAAAAGATGCTTACTCCTTGGAAGGAAAGTTATGACCAACCTAGACAGCGTATTCAAAAGCAAAGACATCACTTTGCCAACAAAGGTCCATCTAGTCAAGGCTATGGTTTCTCCAGTAGTCATGTATGGATGTGAGAGTTGGACTTTAAAGAAAGCTGAGCATAGAAGAATTGATGCTTTCAAACTGTGGTGTTGAATAAGACTCTTGAGAGTCTCTTGGACTGCATGGAGATCCAACCAGTCCATCATAGAGTGATCAGTTCTGGGTGTTCATTGGAAGGACTGATATTGAAGCTGAAAATCCAATACTTTGGACACCTGATGCAAGAACTGACTCAATTGAAAAGACCCTGATGTTGGGAAAGATAGAAGGCAGGAGGAGAAGGGAATGACAGAGGATGAGATGGTTGGATGGTGCCATTGACTCAATGGACGTGAGTTTGAGTAAACTCCAGGAGTTGGTGATGGACAAGGAAGCCTGTTGTGCTGTAGTCCATGGGGTCACAAAGAGTGAGACACGACTGAATGACTGAACTGAACTGAACTGAACTCAACTGAGGGCTGATCAGCCAAGCTTGAACCTATGCTTCAGGAACACCCACAATCCTGTTTCATTGCTAATCTTGAGGGATATCTTCGTTCCAGCTCCTGAACATAGGATGTTACAGTGTCAAATCCACCAATACTGTGCCCCAACCTTGACTTGTGATTTATAATAGCCCCATGATTATTTTGATTCTTCCATGACTATTTTTACTTGAAGGTGCATTCCACATGATCTCAATCTTTCCTGAGAAAATGTTGCTCAGCTCTCAATTAGAATCTCTAGCAGTTGTTTCAGAGAAGGCACCCCACTCTAGTACTCTTGCCTGAAAAATCCCATGGAGGAGCCTGGTAGGCTGCAGTCAGTC
>SJYW01003154.1:794690-810871 GCA_006410735.1 Raphicerus campestris | reverse complement strand
AAAAAAAAAAGAAGAAGAAATAGAAAGAAGAAAAAACAATCAACAACATCAACAACAACAACAAAAAAGAGAGAGAACGGTCATAAAAATAGTAAAGATATTTCTGGGACTTTAGTGTTGTGGGCAATGTAGGGTCACTTCCAAGGTGGTTCCCTCTGTTTAGCTTCTTCTGTTTGCTGGTCTCTTCAGTGTCTGATTTTCTCCCTGACACAAGGCGGGGGTGCGGTGGTGGACACTTTTTTTTTTCTTTTTAGGCTCACTTGTTCAGACGTGCTGTGGGGAGGGAGGGATGCTGCAAACAAATAGCACTGGCGTGTGCTCGCAGTGTCTCAGCCACGCTGGGCATGTCCCTGCACATGGCAAAACCACTCAGGCTCTACGTTCCTCCACCAGGAACTGTCTGAGGCTGGCCCTAGGCTGCATGCACCTCCCCAGTCTAAGCTGTTCAGGCTCAGCTCTCAGGTAGCCCTCAGAGGCTCAGATTTGATTGGGCCTGTGTTTTGTGCCTTTCCTAGGACCGAGTAGCTCAGGTGTTTGGCGAGTGTGGTCGCTGCAACTTATCGCCTTTCCCTGCTGCTCAGTTTTCTGGGTGTACCGCTGGCACCCCTTGTCAGGCAGATGGTGACTGTCCAGAACCCCAAGAAGTCTTAGTTAGCGAAGAATCCTGCTTGCAGTTTGGTACATAAAGTGTCTCTGGGGCTGCAATTGCCCCCTTCTAGCCCTTACGTCTCTGGCTGCCTGTCACCGGCGAGGGATGGTCTGCAGCTGGCTATTTCTGTTCCATTCTTTGTTCTGTGCGTGGTCCTGGCAGTGTCTTATGTGAGAGCTTTTCACGTGGTAGCTATCCCACAGTCTGATTTGCTAGCCCAAGTTAGTTCACTCTGGTTACATTCGGGGCATTCCGGCCCGATTCTTAAAAAGCACTGCAGCCCTCATCTCCCTGCCCAGCCCCCATTTGCTAGTGGCAGATGCAGGCATCTGTGCTGCTTCTCCACCGGGGGAGTTACTGTTGGGCTTGTAATCTGTTGGTTTTAATTATTTATTTATTTTTCTTCTCTGTTATGTTGCCCTCTGTGTTTCCTAAGGCTCACCACAGACTCGGCAGTGAGAAGTGTTTTCTGGTGTTTGGAAACTTCTCTCTTTTTAAGACTTCCTTCCCAGGATGGAACTCCCTTCCTGGGACAGAGCTCCCTCCCTACCTCCTTTGTCTCTTTTTTCATCTTTTATATTTTTCCTACCTGTTTTTGAAGACAATGATCTGGGTGCCCAATGTCCTCTGCCAGCATTCAGAAGTTGTTTTGTAGAACTTACTTAGCGCTGAAATGTTCTTTAGATGAATTTGTAGGGGAGAAAGTGGTCTCAAGGTCCTATTCCTCTGCCATCTTAGGACTTCCCTCCCATTGCCATTATTTTTATTTAAATTCAAATTTTCCAATCTTTAGCCTTTCCAAGTTAGCTTCTGAGTTCCTTTGACATACTCTAGTGATCTCTATCTGATAGCATCCTTGGTATCTGCTGTTAAAAGATACTCTTAGCTCATCTTATACATTCCTATCTTGGATTTGGAATTAGCCATTCTTGTAAGAAGTCTTGATTTCTTTTAGAGACAATGGTATTTTAAGGTTGTTTTTTTTTTTTTTTTTAACCAAACAATTAAGGATGCACTTTAAAGGATGCACATTACTATCAGGTTGGTCATTGGTAGCTATCTACTTTTATATCTTTATGAAGTATTTTTTATTCTATGACTTTTAGGTGATACAATAATTTGAAGATGACACCAAATAGATCCTAATTCAGAAACTTAGAAGTTAGTAAGCAAACAATTAAAATGATAGGTGTATAAAAATTGATATAATGAGACTTATTTATATATATCAGATATTATTCCAGATTTATCTTAAATTAACTCACTGAATTATCATAAGAATTCTATTAAGTAGACATTATTATTATCACCATTTAATAATAAAGAAACAACAAGCCTTAAGTAAGTTCCTCAAGGTCACATGACAAGGAATGGGAATTTTCTAAGCCAGACATTCTGGACCTGCAGCCCATTTTCTCTTTTAAAAGACAGGTTTATTAATATATAGTTTGCATACCTTATAATTAACCCAAAGTATAAAATTAAACAGTTTTTAGTATATTTACAAATATGTACATTACTACATTCAATTTTAAAACACTTAGAACAAATTTAAAACAGTCTCAGCAGAAGTCTTGTGTGCTTTAGTTATTACCACCTTCGACCTCTCTTTCATTTAAACCAAATCATATTTTTTAACTATCTTCTTTCATTTAATATAAGGTTGTACAATATATCACTATATATAATAGTTATAATATATAATACTGCTTTATTATATATAAAATACTGTTATAGAATACTGTTGTGTGAGCAAATATAGGCTATATTACACATAATAGGTAATACATTAAATATATAAAACACTGGCTATTGTTTTTAGTACTATCTCCATAAACTATAGTCATATGTCAGTGAAACACACTATTACCTCATTCTTTTTCTCTGTCATATTTTTTAACTTTTTGCTACCTGTTGGAAAATGGGAATAAGAACTCCTTAGACATGATGATACACCAAAGTGATGGGATACATTAGCCAGGAAAAGGTGACAAATAATCATTCAGAACACAATGGATTTGAAAGTCTCTGCCCACCTCAAACGTGTCATACTCTGATTGATATTTTTTCTCCTGAACTTCATCCTCTATTACTCACTACTCTTGATGAAGGAGACAAAGCCACTTGCAGTAAATATGATGCTATCTCATTCTGAGGAGCAAGTTAAAGGAGAAATTGATTCTGAAATCTTCTCAATATGTGATAACTAATGAATCTAATATATATTGTTAATTTACCATTCATTTCCCATCCCCTCTAACTTCTAATTTTCTCATCCAATTGATTAAAGCCAAATTAAAAGAGGCTATAACCACAAATAGAGCTTTAATTATTTATTAATTTTAATCATAAGCAACCTTTCTATTGAAATCATAATGCATTATGAATGTGTTCACAGATCGGGGATAATATGGCAGTGATGACATTTCTTGGACCCTTTTTGTTTTTCATTATGCTTTAGCATCAACTTGTTCAAACAGAAAAGAGCGGACACTGATTAAATTTCAGAGTTGGACTATAATGAAAGAAAAGTCCATAGCAAATACGTAGTGATTGTTTTAAATCAAATGTGTGGGAGGGTGGATTTCAAGTGATAGCTCAGCAGTTACACTCCTAATCCCAGCTGAGGCTGCCATGTGATTTTTCATTTGGCTTACAAAACGGAGCTGGATTTCAGCAAGTCCCTGCTGGCTGGCCCATGAGCCAAGCACCACATGCCTCTATCTTTGGCATCTGACAATATTGTTATTAATATTACAAGCTTAGGGGGAAAAGCCACTGATTATAACCTCTGCTTTGTAAAATTATGTTAACTCATTAAAGTCCTGAATCCTTCTAGACTTCTTTTAAGTGGAGAGTTTGAAATAGAGTGATAAATTTCTCTGTGTATTAAGAAATGCCAGGATTTCAATTTGCAGCATTAATGGAAGTAAAGGACAAGAGTTTCTACCTCCATTTCACCTATTACAGCAGGTCAGAAACTTTCAATGTCATCTCATTAAATGCACACACAACCAGCATGTGTTGTATTATTTGATTTTGTGCTTTTGTGCTTTAAACCAAGTTAGGTGTACCTCACATTGCCTCACAGGAATGCAGAGAAAGGGAATACCAGACAACATACTTTTTATAGCCAATGACCAGAACTTTTTGCCCGAACTCTGACTTACTTTTTACCTTTCACTTAGAGCGTGCCATGTCTGTAGCACTTTCTTATTTCCTGATTTATATGTTTGAAGGAGCTTAGGCAAGAAGTGCATGACAAAGTCACTTAAAATATCAGAATGACCATATATACTCAAATATTATGTCTGAAAATATGGTTAAACATGCTGACTTTTAAAAAATGCCAAAATTTGAACTCTGGTTGTTGAAAATTCTCATGATCAGTAAGTTTGTGAAAAATTGGGGGGTAAGTTGAATGGAGAATACTATATATTTTGTTTCTCTCATATTTCTAGAATTATGTTGTATACTTTACAGACATTATCATATCTGAATGTTGGGACTGTCTTTTGTAGTTTCTAATCAGATAACTAAAGTGAAAGGATTTTTGAATTAACAATCAGATCTGTTTCAAGGTCTATCTCTTCTTCTATGATACCATTTTGTCAAGCTGTTTTGACTTTCTTAGCTTCTGTTTTCCCACTTCAAAAAATAAGATTAATGATATAATACTGTCAAAGATCTCTTTCAACTTTCCATTTCTTTAATTCCATCAGTCTCTTTAAGATGCATTTCTTAATGATTTTATAGAACCAGTTTTTAAATTATGGATTTCTTTGAGAATCTGATAAAAATTACTGTACTAGACAGTTTTCTTTTTAATTTGCCCGTCTTTTCTTTGGAAATATCCTCCCTAATTCCATATGATCCTAGTTAGATAGAAGGAAGCATATGGCTCACCCTAGACTAATCGTAAATTGTACTTCCCTGGTACCAGTAATTGGTTCAAGGGGTGCATATGGATCACATGCAAACCAATAGTCTTTCCAAATAATTATATGAATTAGAAGTAAAGAATTGCATCTTTATACTTTTGTAGATTGTAGACTCAGTGCTACTTCAATCTTCCCAATGTATAAAGACAAGATATGACTCTAGCAATAAACAATGAGACATTGGCATAAAGAGACTAAAAATAAACTGATGATAGTAAAACAATAAATCCAACCTGCTTCACCCCTCAACCCTCCTGTTATGTTAGTCTGTAAATTGCCTTTATCCCCTTCTTTTTGGCAGGGGAAGTTATGTGCTTAAACGATTCTGAGCTGTTTTCTCTCACTTTCTTTTGAATCCATTCTTTACAACCAATGCTATGTAATCATTCTTCAGAAAATGTGCAATGCAAAAAAAAAAAATGTTATCCATATAATGTATTTCCAGGGTGGTGGGTGTGGGGCTTACAGATCATCAGTTTAATAAAACTGCACTTTTATGTAGATCCTTATAAGTTACAAACAAGTTTTCTGCAAAGTCTTATACCACTTTTATGAGAACACTGAAAGTTTTATACTATCATTTCCATTTTGCAGATAAAGGAAGGGAAGCTCAGAGGTGTTAAGAAATTGCCTTTAGTTACATTACTAGGAAGTAATGACAAAGCCAAGTTCAGGACGACTTCTAGTTTTGCTTCTTAGAGAGAGCTCAGGAAGCAGCATGGACAGGAAAATACTCTTTCTAAGCTCTTCCACTTGCAGAATAGCAGAAGTAAAATTTAAGATCATGATGAAAATTTACAATAATTCCTCATATTATCCCAGACATCTTCCCAATTCTAATTGATTTTTCTCATGTTGCTTCTCCAGCTTGTGAGCACTGCTCAAACTGAAGGTTTAAAAAACTTTCCCCTTGAAGATTTAATGACTCCAAATCTGTATTTGATTACTTGTTTCCATTGGAGTTTGTGTGTGTGCAATGGCCAAGATAGAAGAGCAAAAAGAAACCTTGTTGGTCATGCATTATGTATCTGCTGCCACTGGATTTGGGCTGAGACTGAGACTGTGACGTCTTCACCAGGCTTAGCATTTACTTTGAGCTGCTTGCTTTGTTTGAACATTCATTCTTCAGACAGTGAGGGGTTTAACTCATGAGTCAACCATGTACAATTACTCACACTATAAATTCCAAGAAAAGTCAAGGAGATTTACTTTCTGAGTTTGATCTTTAAGCGGCCAATAGATTTCATCTTCTTGTAAAGGCAGCTAAAATCCTTTGCTTCCCCTTTCGCTGTTTATCCCACCCTATATCAGTTTCTCAGATGACATCTGGGAAGGCAAGTACCACAAAGCTAATAAATTATATGGTAACATAATTAGGAGAAAAAAATTAAACTAAGTGGGGTAAGGGTGGATACATCTGAGTTTGCCATTAATTAGTTGTGTGATCCTAGATTAACCATGTTTTTCCTCCATCCTCAGTTTGTAAGATGAGTCACTGATACAAGTGATTCAAAAGACTCATCTCTTTTCTAAAATTCTATAAAAAATAACAGTCATTTTTATTTCACATGTAATATAATTTGTGCCCTGCAACATGGTTTTTGTCTTTGTCTTTTATTTATTTTATTAACTTTTAATTAGGTATTCATTTTTGAGATTGCATCAGAGTACTGCATTTCAGACTCTTTTATTGACTATGATGGCTACTCCATTTTCTCTAAGGGATTCCTGCCCACAATAGTAGATATAATGGTCATCTGAGTTGAATTCACCCATTATAGTCCATTTTGGTTCACTGATTCCTAGATGTCGATGTTCACTCTTGCCATATCCTGTTTGACCACTTTCAATTTGCTTTGATTCATGGACCTAACATTCCAGATTCCTATGCAATATTGCTCTTTACAGCATCGGACCTTGCTTCTATCACCAGTCCCACCCACAACTGGGTGTTGTTTTTGCTTTGGCTCCATCCGTTCATTCTTTCTGGAGTTATTTCTCCACTGATCTCCAGTACCACACTGGGCACCTTTATGCAGAGTACATCATGAGAAACGGTGGACTGGAAAAAGCACAAGCTGGAATCAAAATTGCCAGGAGAAATATTAATAACCTCAAGTATGATGACAACTCCCTTATGGCAGAAAGTGAAGAGGAACTAAAAAGCCTCCTGATGAAAGTGAAGGGGAGAGTGAAAAAGTTGGCTTAAAGCTCAACATTCAGAAAACTAAGATCATGACACCCGGTCCCATCACTTCATGGTAAATAGATGGGGAAACAATGGCAGACTTTATTTATTTATTTATTTTTTGGTCTCCAAAATCACTGCAGATGGTGACTGCAGCCATAAAATTAAAAGATGCTTACTCCTTGGAAAGAAAGTTATGACCAACCTAGACAGAATATTAAGGAAGCAGAGNCCAGGAGAAATATTAATAACCTCAAGTATGATGACAACTCCCTTATGGCAGAAAGTGAAGAGGAACTAAAAAGCCTCCTGACGAAAGTGAAGGGGAGAGTGAAAAAGTTGGCTTAAAGCTCAACATTCAGAAAACTAAGATCATGGCACCCGGTCCCATCACTTCATGGTAAATAGATGGGGAAACAGTGGCAGACTTTATTTATTTATTTATTTTTTGGTCTCCAAAAATCACTGCAGATGGTGACTGCAGCCATAAAATTAAAAGATGCTTACTCCTTGGAAGGAAAGTTATGACCAACCTAGACAGAATATTAAGGAAGCAGATACATCACTTTGTTAACCAAGGTCCGTCTAGCCAAGGCTGTGATTTTTCCAGTGGTAATGTATGGATGTGAGTGTTGAACTGTAAAGAAAGCTGAGCACTGAAGAATTGATGCTTTTGAACTGTAGTGTTGGAGAAGACTCTTGAGAGTCCCTTGGACTGCAAGGAGATACAACCAGTCCATCCTAAAGAGGTCAGTCTTGGGTGTTCATCAGAAGGACTGATGTTGAAACTGAAACTCCAGTACTTTGGCCACCTGATGAGAAGGGCTGATTCATTTGAAAAGACCCTGATGCTGGGAAAGATTGAGGGCAGGAGAAAAAGGGGACGACAGAGGATGTGCTAGATGGATGGCATCGCCGACTCAATGGACATGGATTTGGGTGGACTCTGGGAGTTGGTGATGGACAGGGAGGCCTGGTGTGCTATGGTTTATGGGGTCACAGAGAGTTGGACACGACTGAGTAACTGAACTGAACTGAACTGAACTGAATTAGTTATTCAAACAGAGCCCTAGATAAAAAGTTTTTTTTTTTTTTCAGATTGGGTGAAAATATACTTTAGGGATGATATAAATTTAAATTCATGTTTAAATGGTTTAACCACCTGGTTTGTTATCTATGAAAGTATTGTGTAAGTATGCATGCCTTTTAACTTTCTCAAGAAAGCAAAAAATTTTTCTGAATAAGATTTAAAGTTACTGGAAATTTCAGTTCACAGTTTTATTGGAGATTATTGATCCTCTAGCTTTATTAGGATATTGGTGGATGGCATATCTGGTGTAATTTAGTTTAAAATACTCCCACTCCTTATTTTCTAGGAGCAGATATAATATACAGCAAGCAAAGTTACCATTATAAAATTGAAATAACACAATTAATTTGGATGTCATAAACCATATTTCCTTTATTTATGTGTATTTGACTCTTTGAGACCCTTTGAACTAGAGCTTGCAGGCTCCTCTGTCCATGAGATTCTCCAGGCAAGACTACTGGAGTGGGTTGTCATGCCCTCCTCCAAGGGATATTCCCAACCAAGGGATGGAACCCACGTCTCTTACTTCTTCTGCATTGGCAGACGGGTTTTTAACCACTTGTGCCACCTGGGAAGCCTGGCCCATAATATTATTCAATAGATCAAAATTAACTTTCACAAATTTTAAAAAATATTTTTAGGCATAAAAAACAAGCTTTGATTTGTTGAAGTGTAGTTCTATTACTCTGTTGTTAGAACACAAACACTTTTATGACTCTCTACATTCTATTCCCTTGTGGTTCAGCTGGTAAAGAATCCGTTTGCAATGTCAGAGACCTGCGTTAGATCCCTGTGTTGGGAAGATCCCCTGGAGAAGGGAAAGGCTACCCACTCCAGTATTCTGGCCTGGAACACTCCATGGACGGTATAGTCCATGGGGTTGAAAAGAGTCAGACAGAACTGAGTGACTTTCATCCTCTATTAATGAAAGTGCAGATATCTCAGCTTGTCATCCAAGATCCTTTATAATCTGACCACCTCTAACATTTAAAACACATTTTAACTAAATTCTAGTAATCTATTAATCTCCAGCCAAATACTACTCCACCATCTATTCAATACTTTCCCATTTATATGCCTCTTGCTCATTTTATGTTTATTAAAAATCTATACTTCTTAAAGTGTGGGCTAAATGTTACTTCCTTCATGAATCTATCCCAGATACGCATAATGAAAACTAATTCTTCCTTCCCTCTGTTATCTGTGTCCTCACAATATTCTATTGGTACTTTTTTGGGGCATTTAACACAACTATTTTATGGAATGTCTAATGTCAGAAAGCTGATATAGAATTGCCATCTGATGAAAGGATGGCCAATATATGAAAACTAAGAACTCATAAAACAGATTTACTAAGAAATGATTATTTTCATATCAAGAAGACTCTCATGATGACAAGATAATTTGCTGTGAAATTCCTTGAATTACAAATGCTTGTAATGTACTGAATATTAACACAGATTTAACTCAATTCTGTAGAGCACACACCTATTGCATAGATTGTGGTAGTAAAAAAAAAATCCATTTTAGTTCATAAAAGTATATAACCAGGAATCCATTGCTTTTAAATGTGTACAAGAGTTTCATGGAGTGTATTACCACAGAGAGTAGAGATTGTCCACATTAGAAGGGGATCTCAAATACTACCTACTATTTAACTTCTTCCAGAATCTTTGAGCTGGATCATTGTCATTTTATGAAACTACAAGTAGCCTTGCCTTGCTCAAAAAAATAAACAATAATTCTGTTGGACAGAAGAGTTGGTTGCTCTGTGCTAATAGCGAGTGCGGGAACAAGAAAAATCTTCATCTGCTATCATATTTGGACACCAAACTTTCCAAATAGTCCAATATATATCTGAACATTATACCAACTGCTATCACGGGATATTCAGACACTGAACTGATGTTTCTCCTCCCACTCAGATCTGTTTTCCTCCTCTTTCTGTTCCTTTTTAAGTCTAAGATAACTACAATCCCTAGTCTGTCTTACTTTCTGACTTCAAGAGTTTACCAAAACAGGTACAAGATTGGAGTGTGGGTGAAAGAAAGTACCCAGGGCATCTTGGCTCCTCTCTCTTTACTTCATATGCTGTCTCTGGCTGTGGCTGTGTCTCCCCTCTGCTTACACCAGAGAACCACTTCATCTCTGATCTTTGTTTCTGTCAGGAAAACATGTCAGTTATAGCTTGATCTAGTGATCCTGGGTCTTGGATCTGGTAACATGTTCTCCCAAATATGTGGCAATGATTTCTTGTTTTTCCTAATGTCTTATTTGTACCACTATATTTTGGCTTCTCAGTTCATTTGTAGAACCAATTTCCTGTATTTCTGATGTTTGAAATATATAGGGGTTTCTAATTTGATCCTAGTTGAAACCTTAAGTTCCAAAACATTGCCACAAAGAGATGAGAAATAAATTGCCTCAGAAATGAAATCTATTATGCTATAGGTGTGTGTGTGCACTTAGCCATGTCCAGATCTTTGGGTCCCATTAACTGTAGCCATCCAGGCTCCTAGTCCATGGGATTCTCCAGGCAAGTCCACTGGAGTGGGTTGCCATTGCCATTTCCTCCTCCAGAGGATCTTCTCCACCCAGGGATTAAACCCACATCTCTTGCATATCCTGCATGGGAAGTGTGTTCTTTACACGCTGAGCCCCCAGAGTGGGTTTACCCAAAGGCTCAGCAGGTAAAGAGTTTGCCTGCAATGCTGGAGACAGAGTAGATGGGGATTGGATCCCTGGCTTGAGAAGATCCCTTGGAGGAGGAAGCGGCAGCCCACTCCAGTATTCTTGCCTGGAAAGTTCTATGGGCAGAGGAGCCTGGTGGGCTGCAGTCCACGGGGTCATAAAATGTTGAACACAGCTGAGCATACACATACATTATGCTTTAGGTATATTTACTTACATTATGAGTCTTCCAACAACCCTTTGAAACATATCTCATTGTTTTCATTTTATGATGAGGCTAGAATTTTAAAAGTTACATACCTTACCTGAGAACTGAAAGCTTGTAGTGCCCAAGATAGGATTCACACTTGGCTTTTCTATTTCCAAACATTTCACAAATGGGAAGAGGATAAGAAACTCAGAGTAGATCCATTAATTTTACCTATTTCCAAAGAGAATTGTGTGTAACTCTGAATCAGAAGATGCTTGCACCATCTTCCTACTCCTCATTTCAGAATTAACTTTTGAGGATTTTGAGATTGAAATTAGAGTCAAAGAGGCTTGGTTTCAAACATAAGATGGTGTAGGCCAGGGTCATATGAAATACCATCAATAGTGATCCTAAGCTTCAGATTCAACTATTATACTTTTCAAATTCAAGTGTAATTGAGGGAGTTTAAAACTATCCAGTCTTGAAATCAGATATTTTTCTGCAATAGGAAATATGACATCTGTTATTTGCCTTTGGAATTAGGATTTTGTTAATTTGTTTATTCATTTACTTATTCATTCATTGAGTCTATGAATACTTTTTGAAAACTCCCAGTCAGATGCTGCCAATATTTAGTTGAAAAATTGAATGTAATAACATCATAAATAATGCATGTATACATAAGATCCTTCCTAGAAACAAACGTCTATCCTCAGTTTCCATCTCCTCCCACCATTTTTAATGCCAGGCTGCTGAGATTACTCATTCTTTTGTATTAGTTCCTTCCTCCTAAATATTGTTTCCTTTTCAATATTTCAGTCCTTCTAGCATTGATTCTATGGGTCTAACTTTCTCCTTGACAAACCCTTCATTTCCTTTAATGTTCTCCAAGTTCTGAAAACTCCAATTTCCTCTTGCAAAAACACATATGAGTATGCATTTATTTCTCACTTCCAACACATATGTTCAGTAATTTCTGGGGTCATGAAGTCCTGGGGATCTGGCTAAAGGTAAGAAACCTTTTGTTCACTTTTGAAATTGAATATTTGCAGAATCTGACTGAGCAATTCATTACCTGGGAGTTTTCATTTAATTATCTGGGAAATCAAAATAAATTTTGTAAAGAAATAGGGTACACACTCATTTAGATTTTTGGCTCAAACTGATCAGGAATTTCAAAGGAGAATCAAGATCCTGGACATTGGTGGAGTAGTGAGGGGAGTGTGGTACATGACTATCTGGAAGAAGCTGTGAATATGTTCTTTGCGACCCTAGACTGTGAGTGATGGGTGCAAACTTAGTACAAGAAAACCCTTTATGCAGCACATAACTTTATAAAAATGGATGGGTACTCTTTGGATCTAGTAACTTTTCTGTACTGCAAGTCCATATAAGCATAAATGAGATTCCACATGGTAAGACTATCATAGAACAGATTTAAACACTGGTTTAGCCAGCTGGACTTAATGATGATTAAGTTACCTTGCAACACTAAAATTTTAATCCAAGGCCAACTGCATGTGTATATATATTTTTTTAAAAGAAACTTTTTCCACCGCCAGTTTGTCTATGTAATTTTAGAATATATTACTATTCCCCAAAGCTGGCTTTGACTCCAATGCTGGAAGGGATTGGGGGCAGGAGAAGGGGATGACAGAGGATGAGATGGCTGCATGGCATCACTGACTCGATGGACGTGAGTCTGAGTGAACTCTGGGAGTTGGTGATGGACAGGGAGGCCTGGCATGCTGCGATTCATGGGGTCACAAAGAGCTGGACATGACTGAGTGACTGAATTGAACTGAATTGAAGTATCTATGGACTTCCCTGGTGGCTCAGTGGTAAAGAATCTGCTGGCAATGCTGGAGACCTGGGTTCAGTTTCTGGGTTGGGAAGATCCCCTGGAGGAGGGAATTGCAACTCACTCCAATACTCTTGACTGGAGAATTCCGTGGGCAGAAGAGCCTGGCAGCTACAGGCCATAGGGTAGCACAGAATCAGACAACTGAAATGACTAAGCGGCAGCAGTAGCTGCTGAACATGAATATGGGATATTAATATCAAGTATGTGATAGGCTAGAGAAAAAAAAAGAGGGGGGAAAAAAAGATAAATTCCTTTAGCTCAGCTTCATCCTTTTTCACAACCCAGCAAGGGACTTTCCAAGCAAAATACCTACATGTCTCCAGTAGAGTCGTGCCAAGAGTCTTTGTGAGAATCTTTTGTGATGGAAACAAAAGGTCCTGGTTCCTGGAGAGAATTATCAGAGCCTTGCCTGCGTTGTTGTTGGTGGAGCCCCATTACCCAGGGCAGCAGATAATACGGTTACCTGTTGGAGTGGAACCAGCTCATTTGCATGTCACAAAGTTGGCAGCTCTGTGTGCACAGGGCACATTAAACTTTTACCTTATACACACCAGGAGTGCTTGGGCCACTGCCACTTTCTCCTTGTTCTCCAGTTTCCATTTTCTTGCTCTGGTGTTCACATCACTTCTACACAGACCATGGGGAATGATCTCTGTCTTCTTTCCTTTGTAGAGCCCTTTTAGCCTTCTTTATTTTCACACTACCAACAGAACAAGTTCTTACCCATGAGTCTAACTTACAGGTCTAATCTTATCCTATAAAATCTACCATGACTCACCACTCTACTTCATATGGACCATATTCCTTTAGGACCTATGAAATTTCCCAGTTAGTCTGTTTTTGCTTCTCTCCCCTTGCCTAGAATGTCCTATACCCTGCAATCTTTATGTGTCTCACTTCTACCTATTCTTCAAGATTCTGCTCATCTACAGCTTAGAGAATCCACTGTTTATCTAAGCAGCAAGGAATGTGCTGATGAAAAAAGCACCAGTACCATGGAAAAGGTGTCCTCTACAGGCCAAAGCTGATTGTAAAATATGTCATTTCAGGACAGTACCCCTGATATGAAAAGAATTACAAAATTTCAAACTAATAGAAGACATGGGATGGTTCTCAATGCAAGTGAAATTATCATGAGGAATGGCAAGATTAGAATTATAGTTGGGGCCAATAAGAGTATTCTTAAGTCTACAAAAACAAATGATACAAACATGGGTAGTTGACAGTTTGTGATCAGATATGCCAATAAAATTTCACAGTCCCTTGTCTAACTTCCAGATATGAAACAATATTCAAATTGAGACTCCACTGACTGGAGGATAAGCAAGGTCCCCAAGAAGGACCCTGGAATATCATGGCAAGGGTATAATGATCCCCCATAGTTCATCTTATGGTACTATCAACAAAACAGAGATCCAGGTCCATTTATTCAGGAGATATAAGCTGGGGAACATTTTAACATTTTGAGGATCATTGAGTATAGGGTCCAGAATCACATTAACACTTAGGAACTTGAAAAATGTTTCCTTTAGGCTAAGACATATGGAGAACCAGTCAGTTCAGTCTCAGCCATATCTGATTCTTCATAACCCCATGGACTGAAGCATGCCAAGGATTCCCTGTCCATTGCTACTCCTGGAGCTTGCTAAAACTCATGTCCATTGAGTTGGTGATGCCATCCAACCATCTCATTCTCTGTCGTCCCCTTCTCCTCCTGCCATCATTCTTTCCCAGCATCAAGGTTTTTTCCAATGAGTCAGTTTTTTGCATCAGGTGGTCAAAGTATTTGAGCTTCAATTTCAGTATCAGTCCCTCCAATGAATATTCAGGACTTATTTCCTTTAGGATTGACTGATTTGATCACTTTAACTGTCCAAGGGACTCTCAAGAGTCTTCTCTAAAACCAAAGCTCAAAAGCATGAATTCTTCACTGCTCAGCTTTCTTTATGGTCCAACTCTTACACCCATTCATGACTACTGGAGAAACCATAGCTTTTATTAGATGGACCTCTGTTGGCAAAGTAAGGTCTCTGCTTTTTGATATGCTGTCTAGGTTGCTTATAGCTTTTTTTCAAGGAGCAAGTGTCTTTTAATTTCATTCATGCAGGAATCATCTGCAGTGAATTGGGAGCCCAGGAAATAAAGTGTGTCACTGTTTCCCATCTATTTGCATTAGATGATGGGACCTGATGCCATGATCTTAGTTTTATGAAAGTTGAGTTTTAAGCCAGATTTTTCATTCTCTTTCACTTTCATCAAGAGGCTCATTAGTTCCTTTTCATTTTCTGCCATAAAGGTGGTGTCATCTGCATATTTGGAGTTATTGACATTTCTCTCAGCAATCTTGCTTTCAGTTTGTGTTTCATCCAACCCAGCATTTTGCATGATGTACTCTGGATAAAATTTAAATAAACATGGTGACAATATATAGTCTTGATGTCCTCCTTTCCCAATTTGGAAACAGTCTGTTGTTCCAAGTCCGGTTCTAACAGCTGTTTCTGGACCTGCATACAGATTTCTCGGGAGGCAGGTAAGATGTGTCTGCTATTCCCATATATTTAAGAATTTTCCACAGTTTGTTGTGATCCACTATAGCGTAGTCAGTGAAATAGAAATAGATGCTTTTCTGGAACTCTTTTGCTTTCTCTATGATCCAATAGATGTTGGCAATTTGACCTCTGGTTCCTCTACCTTTTCTAAATCCAGCTTGAATATCTGGAAGTTCTCAGTTCACATACTGTTGAACCCTGGCTTCGAAAATTTTGAACATTACTTTGTTAGCATGTGAGATGAGTGCAATTATGTAGTAGTTTGAACATTATTTGGTATTGCCTTTCTTTGGGATTGGAATGAAAACTGACATTTTCCTCTTCAGTGCCATGGCTGACTTCCCAATTTGCCAGCATATCAACTGCAGGACTTTAACAGCACTATCCTTTAGGATTTGAAATAGCTCAACTGGAATTCCATCACTTCCACTACCTTTGTTTGTAGTGATGCTTCCTAAGGCCCACTTGACTTTGCACTTCAGGATGTCTGTCTGTAGGTGAGTTATCACACCACTCTGGTTATCTAGGTCATTGAGCTCTTTTTTATCTAGTTCTTCAGTGTATTCTTGCCAACTTTTCTTAACATTTTCAGCTTCAGTTAGGTCCATACCACTTCTGTCCTTTATTGTGCCCATCTTTGCATGAAATATTCCCTTGGTTTCTCTAATTTTCTTGAAGAGATCTCCAGTCTTACCCATTCTATTGCTTTCCTCTATTTCTTTGCATTGATCACTGAGAAGAGCTTTCTTTCCTCTCCTTGCTATTCTTTGGAACTCTGCACTCAGGTGGGTATATTTTTCCTTTTCTCCTCTGTCTTTCACTTATCTTCTTTAGTAAGCTATTTGTAAGACCTACTCAGACAACCATTTTGCCCTATTGCCTTTCTTTTTCTTGAGGATGGTTTTGATCACTGCCTCCTGTTCAATGTTATGAACATCTGTCCATAGTTCTTCAGGCACTCTATCTATCAGATCTAATCCCTGGAATCTATTTGTCACTTCCATTGTAAAATTGTAAGG